>JAOTOM010002692.1:0-114391 GCA_034440615.1 Ashinkailepas kermadecensis
AGCGATTTTCAGATAGCTCACACGCTTTTCCCCTCATGACAACTTCTCTGATTTTAAGAGTTGATGCCCTCCTCCGAAGCCCCGTTCGTTTTCTGATTGATTAAAACATTTTACCATTCGAAAATGGTGGATGCGAAGTGCAATTTGTTTCAGAGCACTACCTTAGTACGTATGCGTCCCAAGCAGGATGATAAATTAACTATGTGACCAGAGGCTCTTTGAGGCATCAAAGTACTGGGTGAGCTAGCTTAATTTTGTATATTTCCCTATAGCAAGAAAACAGCTGCAGGCCGTCTGCATATGCATAATTGCTTCAATTGGTTGCCATATTTGTTGACCTGCATTGATATGAAAGCAAGGTACATGTACGCACAACTTCATTTGAAACACTCACAGCATTACTCAGATATTGATGAACAATCCATCGCGAAGGAAAATTTTCATGCTGATTGCCAAGTAAAGAAAACTAATTGGTGCTTTTTGTGCGATTTTTGCATGTTGTTTAACACCCACTGGCTTGCAGTCCTCACGAAACATTATTAACCCGCGCCGTCTCGGGGAGGGGGGGGGGGTCATATGCCCCCCTAAGATTTTCCGCGGATAGTGAAAGAACGGCATGCGGCAGCACGCCTAATATTGACATACCTTTTCCCACATCAATTTGGCATGTTGTGTCAAAATTTTGAGGTCGTGTCATCTAGGTTCAACGAGTTAGTCAAGGTCAAGTGAGGTCACCTCCAAAAAAGTTCAACCAGTCGTCACGCTTTAACGGATGAAGATATTTTAATGAAACCTTTAGCGTTTGCTCATCTTTAGGGATGAAACAAAAGGCACTAGATAATTTTTTTCTTTTATTTCCTATTAGTTTTGCAGATTTGCCCATTAGAGCTAAAATCGAAGATTCTGGCTAAAGCAAGCATTTTTATGAGAGCAAGATGACTTCGAACAACCTTTTTGCTGTCCGTTCTACCCATTATAAAAATAAAAATTAAAGTAAATTGAAAACAATATTTTGAAATAAAAAAAAAGATTTTTGAGTGGGCACAATTTTAGGGCCATGGTTGATTTCGCCTTTATTTTCGGATTCAAAATGATTTTTTTTCCTCAAATCTCCCCCAAATGAACTCCCCAGAGCCAAAAACATGATGTAGGTCGTGAAAACCTAGGCCTCATAATGACGTCACTTTTTGGGTGGGGGGATACAAATTTGGGCGTGGTGTCGGGTCCTACTCGTCGAACGCTTTCAGATGACACCTTCGTTTTCGTGCGACGCTTACTTTGGAGATTAGTGGGGGGGGGTATCATACCCCGAGAGGGGAGAGGAAAAAAGAAAAAAAAAGAGGGGAAGGGGAAACACCCCAGAGGGGCCCAAAAAAAAGCGCCCCCAAGAGGGGGGCGGGCCCCCCCAAAACTACTAAAAAAAAAAGAAAAAAAAAAAAAAAGAGGGAGGGGGAGGGAGAAAAATATAAAAAAATTATCTTAAAAAAAAAAAAAAAAAAAAAGGTAAAAAAGGAAAAAAAAAAAGACAGAAAAAAAAAAAAAAAAAAAAAAAAAAAGAAAAAAAAAAAAAAAAAAAAAAAAAAAAAAAAAAAAAAAAAAAAAACAAAAAACAAAAAAAAACAAAAAAAAAAAAAAAAAAAAAAATAAAACACATCCAAAAACCCCAAAACCCCCCCCCCCCCCCAGCGCCCCCCCCGGGCAAAGGAAAGGAAAAAGAAAAAAAAAAAAAAAAAAAAAAAAAAAAAAAAAAAAAAAAAAAAAAAAAAAAAAAAAAAAAAAAAAAAAAAAAAAAAAAAAAAAAAAAAAAAAAAAAAAAAATAAAAAAAAAAAAAAAAAAAAAAACACAAAAAAAAAAAACAAAAAAAAAAAAAAAAAAAAAAAAAAAAAAAAAAAAAAAAAAAAAAAAAAAAAAAAAAAAAAAAAAAAAAAAAAAAAAAAAAAAAAAAAAAAAAAAAAAAGCTCGCCCCCGAGACATTTTTTTTATTTTTTTTTTTGGTAAAGAGGTTTTAGGAAAGTGAGGATATGACCGGAAAAAAGGGGGGGGGATTCCCGGGGTTAAACCATACAGTGGGCGTGAGAGGTCATAATATTCCATTGTCTTGAAGTTCATGAATTTGCATAGAAATCCACACTTAATGAACTTAATTCCTGCCTCCCAAAAATAGGAATTTTTCCTCTTGTGATATTATGCATTTTGCGTGCAAGTGCACCAGTGATCTATAATAAAACAAATACATTACATTACATATCCATTCCATTTTTTAAACGTTTTTTTGCTGAAATCAGCTTCTAAAATTACAACAAACTTTATTGGGGATTCATCCCCATGGACTCCACCTTTTTCCTCATTTCTATGTTCTGGCCCCACTGAGCCGACTCTACTCTACAAAAAACAGTGCACCATAAAATTGCGTAGGATTGTGTTCTGGATACTGACAAAATCCCAGACCAGCCAGTTCTTCCAGTCCTGCTCTCTGAGGTGTAATTCCGTCATATTACATGAAGTTTCACTGGCAATTCTAGTTCCTAATGTGGTGCTGATTTTAAATGTGGCACATGTGCAGAAATGCACCCTGGTGACCCAAATGGTTGAATATGGAGTGCACTTACCCCCAAGATAGTTTTTTTTTCTGGTCCCTATTCTTTCATGTACGCAATTGGAATGAATCTGATCTTCATAACTTGATGAAGCCACTCTCATATAATTTCCAGATTCATTTAAATCACCACAAAATTCACCATAAAATATTTTATAAAGTTATTTTAGGAAGGACTCAGTTGCATCTATGTGCATTCACCTACAAATATTGGTAAATTTGTGCTTGAGGTGTTTTTTATGCATTTTTTATTGCATTTTGAACTGCCATCTTTGCAAACTGATTAAGCTGATGTCACCAATCATTTGTGGTGTAATTGTTTGATTTTCAGTTGATGAGCAAAATAACACTAACAAAGGGGCTTTCGGTGAGGTAATATATTATACAAATGTAAAAAGAACAAAAAATAAAGACCTAACCTAACAAAACATAGCGAAACTGGTATGATTGTGCTGTAAGATGGTCATGAGACAAGTATTACACACAGTTTGCCTCCTTAAAGCAAACAAGTGGGCTAGGTCTGGTTAGACAGTTAGTTTATGTTTCATTTCATTTCATGTTTTTATTTTCCTTAAAAATGAAAAACGGAAATAATTTTTCTTCAAAAGCACCTTATGTTAGGTTAGGTTAGGTCAGGTTAGGTTTTTTCTCATGGTTTGGACAATTTTGAGATAATAAATTGTTTGGTATTTTTCCAATTGTTTGCTGTTTTTATTTCTGTATCATGTGTGCATTTTTTTCGGTCGTGGATGCTACAACAAATTCTTCCTTTTATGTGAGGCAGAAGGATAAGCAATGCTACTTTGTCTGATGATTAGTGAGCCAAAATGTGTGCTGTGTTCTAGTTGTTCCCCAGTGTCTCATACAATTATTGACCTATTTTGTGGAAGAATCATCATAGTGAAGTTTTTAGGTGCTGCAGTGTCCTGACTGAATTGATTTGTCCAAAATGTGAGAGAGGATGCTGATGATTTGGTTTGGGCTTTACAAATATCCATGTTCACCAAATTTGAAAAACTCCCAGCGTTGGGCACCTTGCGGCCTGAATTAACTTATACAACATTCTCATCATACAGTTCCCCTAGCTTTGCCACAAATCGTGAATGAAGGTCGGTCTAGCTAAAAATGTGGCGACATTGGGAGGGGGAATGTCTCCGATTGCAGGAGCGTCACTACTGGGGAGCCCAAGGACCTGGCCCCCTGGAACCCCACGGTAATTCCCGTCCCCTACCAATGGGAAAGCTTTCACAAACTTTTAGCATTTCGCCCATGTGGCGTGCCTGGGCGTGCCCCTCCCCCGGCAAAAAATAATTCGATGGTCCAGAAAATCCCCCTGGCCCCCTCCCCGTGGATTCGCCTCTGTGCTTCATTTTCGTTCCGTCCCTTCTTCCATTGCCAGCTTCTCGGCGCTGTATTGGACAATGAGTTCACCTCCCTCACCATTCTCGACTGCTTGCGCTCCTGCCGACTATATTATTTGACGATATTATTTGTTTTGCTTGACTGCACATATATACAATAAAATGAAATCATCTGGCAAGCGGGTCAATGTTTACTTTGCTTGCTGGACTCGATCATGCATATTTTGAATGTATCGTGCTTCACATGGGGCATTTGGAACTGTTTGTTTCCTCTCTTGTGCTCGATGGCTACATTGATGAACAGCGCTGGTGGGGGGGGGGCGGGTGTGTGTGTGTGTGGACATGTCCCCCAGAACCGGTTGACATTACACCCATGTGCACGGGAATAGACTAAGCGCACGGTGTGGTTTCGGCCCTCGGTTAATATGTCTGACCTGTGGATGGCAGCCCCGTGTTGAACTACTCCCGTGGTCCTTCATCCTACACGAAAGCAATTTCTCTCAAATTCGCTTAAGAATGGGACCAGAATACAGTATATTTGCGGACTACATTCTCTTGCCTTTTGTCACCGTTTGCAACGAACTCGGGTGAAGCCCGGATGCATCGTCATGCAACGGCGCGCCAGGGGGAGGGGTATAGTCATAGGTGTAGGTTCCTGAAAATAATTGGGGGTTCACGATGCATGCAATCAATGGGCGGGTTCAAATTGATCGGGAGTACACTCCACAGGGTCCCATTTCAAAGCTTGAAATTATTGGGGAGGGGGTGGGGCAAAGCTAGCATTTGCTGAGGGATACAAGAACCCCACCAAAAACATACAAAGATACAGCCCTGGTTAAGTTACCGCCCCCTTAGCGGCAGGTTTCCCTGGAGGAGCCGCATGAAGCCCTTAAGGAGTCCGACTGCAACCCTCCACCCTACCCCCGGTAGACAAGGCCAGATCAAGGAGTAGACCCTCCTTCCGGGACACCCGGACAGTCTCCTCCCATCGAAGTGCGCCCCACCCTTTCAGCCTCACCCCCAGAAGGTAAGGTTCGTGTGAAGATGGAGGCTTCCCCCTACAAAAGGTGTGGATGCGCCGTTGTCATGTGCTGGCTTATGCCCGATTCGTGGCATGCCGTCAGGTCTCTTCCCGCTGAAGACCAGTGGGAACTGCATTTGGACGGACGATCCTGGTTCGATCTATGCTGACTTCAAGCTAAATACCGAAAAAGTTCCGTGCATTGTTTCCATGCGGGTCTCAAGCATTATGCAACAATTCACAATGACACGTGGATGCGTCCATGCACGTGGCGACTTTCAGGTGATCGGATGAAGCGAATTAGTTAACTTAAAGTTAGCAATGTCTGTGAATGCATTCAAAATATTAATGCTAATACCTTTCCTAGGCTGCGAGGGTGGCTGCTTCTTCAGCGCCACACCGAGTCCAGCACATTGCCTTCACATACTCCCGTGACCCTATCGCTGCAAAGTAAGTGCCGCGAGAGGGAAGTCCTTCAAATACTGCATTCCCTAGCCTGAGCTTGTGATCCCACGCTGATAAAAACGACATCGTTCTGAAGGAAAAAGACGTGCCTACAGATTTTGGTTCGTTTCTGTAAAGAAAATAACGCTTATTCGAAGCAATTCACTACTTTGCATCGTTCACGCCGCCCGGCCCATATCCATTCGTAGTCGCGGGAGGGTGACGCATTGTGTACGTCATAAGGCAACCTGCGCAGAAAGGTGCGCAGAAGCTGTGTGTGTGTGTGTGTGTGGTTCTATTTGGCCAGCCTGCCACCTGTGGGTGATATCGGCTGTTTCCGGTGTGTGAGGGATAGAATGGTAGGAGGATTAGATACAGGGTGGATAGATTGCTTGTAGAGTGATGTCCGAGTAGAGTCGGAGTCGTCTTGAAGGGCTGAGTTGATCTGGTAGCTTGAAGAGGTGGAGATGACAGAGAAGAGTCGTCTGAGAGCCGGAGATGAAGTAGTCGATAGAAGCTGTCAGTCCGGACGGTGCTAGATTGGGGTATGGGTTGTAGTGGGTGGGTTGGGGTCGGGTCATCGCCATATATGAACATTGCAAGAACATCTTTTTGTGTAGTTATTTGTTTCATTTTGTTGTTTTGTTTTTGTTTTGTTTTTTCGGTTTATTTTTTTTCCCCGGGGTTTCCGTCTTTTTTTTTTTTATTCCCACTTTTCCCCCTTTTTTTCCCGGTCTATTTTTTCTTCACAGTTGATCAATTAGGCGTGTCGTAGAGAGAAAGTGGAAGAGAAGCTCGTGTAATGTTGGATAGTCGTGGTTGAGAAGTGTAGTGATGTTTAGTGGAATGCTGCGTGTGCTGCAGTAGTCTGTGATGTGTTGCCTTTCGTTGTTGTATTTAGTGCAGTAGATGAGTATGTGTTTGATGGTGAGTGTTCGTTGGCATGTTGTGCATTGTGGTCGTGGGCGCTGTAGTAAGAGGTAGGAGTGTGTAAGTGCTGTGTGTCCGAGGCGTAGGCGTGTTAGAGTGCGTTCCTTAAGTCTGGTGCGTTGCTTGATGGTGTGCCAAGGTTCGTGTTTTGGGTGTATTTCATGAAGTTGCGTTAGTGCTGTGTCCCATGTTTGTTGGATGTGTTTGTTAAATGCCTCTTGTATTGTGGGGTAGTAGTCAGATTGTGAGAGTGGGCATGGTATGGTTTGTGGTAGTGTTGTGGCTATGTTTGCTTCAGTGTCTGCGTGTTCGTTGCCGTGTATGTTTGTGTGACTTGGGATCCATAGTAGAAGTGGTCTTTGTCGTGCGTTGAGTTTTTGGTGTATGTTGAGTATTTTCGGGATGAGGGGGTGTTTGTGTTTGGTGTATGGTGTGATGCTTTGTAATGCTGATTTGGCGTCAGTGGCTATGATGTTGTGTTCAATTTTGGTGTTGTAAATGGTGGAGTAAGCCGAAAAGATTGCGTATAATTCTGCTGTGTAGGTTGATGCTGTGTCGTGCAGACGTGCACGAAGGATAACCCGCCGCGGTGCTGCATTGGGGTACAGCACCGCCGCTGTGCCCGTCTGCTGTGTATGTGATTTTGAACCGTCTGTGTATATGATGTTGTAATTTGCGTGCTGTGCTGTGAATTGGAAGAAGAGTTGGTGTATTTCTGCGTCGGTGTATGTGTGTTTTGGGTGGTCTATGAGGAAGTGTGTTGTGGGTGTTTCGTGTTTCCACCAGGCTGTGGGTGTTGGTAATGGTTTGGCAGTGGGTAGTGTAATGTGTAGTCTGTTTGTGTGTTGGTGGATGCGGCAGCCTATTGTAGTTTTGAGTCGTGATGTTGTCATGAGTTGGTGTACACGTGTGGTGCGAAGTTTTAGGGCCTGTGTACATGGGTGTTGTGGTATGAGTTGCGTTTTGTAGTGGTATCTTAATAGTGCTTGTGTGCGTCTGTGCTGTAATTCTGGTATGTGGTTGTATATATGTAGTGCGAGGTATGGTGAGGTGATATAGGCTCCTGTGGCTATTTTTAAACATTGGTGTTGTAGTCTGTCTATAATTTTGAGGTTTGATTTAGCAGCGTTTTCGAAGAGTGGTGATCCGTATTCCAAAATTGGCCGAATGAGTGATTTGTAGAGGGTTATAAGTGTGTTTCGATCGGATCCCCAGTTGGTGCCAGAAAGTGCTCGTAGTATGTTGATTCTTTTGAATGCGCGTTTTTTAATGTCCAGAATGTGTGTCCGAAAGGTAAGACGCGGGTTTAGCGTGATGCCTAAACATTTTGCTTTGGTAACGAAAGGTATAGGTGTTTGGTCTATTTTTAGTGGTTGTGCATCTGTGTGTTTGTGGTAGCCGAAGATCATGCATTTTTATTTGTGTGGTGCGATGTGTAGATTTAATACTGCGAGTTTTTTGTGTAATTCCTGTTAGTGAGTTTTGTAGTAGAGCTAGTGCGTGATTTGGTGTTGCTTGTGATGTCCAAAGTGCAATGTCGTCTGCATATATTGCAATTTTGGCCGAAAAGTTGTCGGTGAGGACTGAATTTAAGCCTAGAATAAAGAGAAGGGGACTGAGAACCGCGCCTTGCATTAGGCCGGTTGTAGGGAATTTAGTTTCTGATGTGTGTTGTCCGATTTTGACTTGGAAGGAGCGGTTTAATAGATATAAATGGAGGTAGTGTATGAGTCTGCCCTGTATGTCTATGTTGTGTAAATGTTCTAGGAGTGCTGTGATGTTGATAGTGTCATAGGCTTGTTTAAGATCCAGGAAGACGGCGACGGTAGAGCGTTTCTTGGCCGCCGCTTCCTGGATGTGGGTGGTGAGATAGGTGAGGTTGTCAGGACATGAGCGGTTAGGGAGGAAGCCTGATTGTATAGGAGATATTAGTTTTTGTGTTTGAAGAATATAAAGAAGGCGTTTTTTGACTAGGCGTTCGAAGAGTTTGTGAAAACAGCTGGTTAGTGCGATAGGACGGTAAGAGTCGCATAGGGTTGAGTCAGTGTTTGGTTTAGGGATAGGAATGAGTAGAGCGTGCACCAAGATTGTGGGTATGTATGCGTTGTCCATGCGGTGTTGTAGGTGTCGAGTAATTAGTGTAATGCTTCTAGTGGTAGATGTTTGAAGAATGAGTAGTGTATATTGTCTGGTCCTACGCTTGTGTTTCCTGTTTGTGCGATTGCTATTTGTAATTCTGTGAGTGTAAACCTAGTGTTGTAAAGGCGTGGACGTGTGTGTCTGATTGGGGGTGGGGGGTGTCGTGGGAGTGTGCATGACCTATTGTGATAGTTGTCTGCGAAAATGTTTGCTATTGTTTGTGGGTCTGTGATGGTGATGTTATGTGTATAAGTGTGATGGCTTTAGGTGGGGGTCGTTGTCGGTGTTGAAATGTTTTGAGGAGTGTCCAAATTTCGCCGAGAGGTGTGAATCTATTAAATTGATTGCAAAATGTATTCCAGGTCTTTTTGGCTTGTCTGATGGTGGGTTTGCATAGTGCTCTGTTCAGTTTGTATGCTGTGAGTGTTTCCGGTGTACGGTGTCGTTCGTATCTGTGTCGTGCGTGGTTCCTCGCGCGGATCGCCCGGTGGCACTCTTCGCTCCACCAGGGAGCCGCGCGAGGTTTGTGTTGGCGTCGTGGTTTTGTTTGTGGTATGTGTTGGAGTGCGGTGGTGTGTAGCATGTCTGCGTATTGTTCTGGTGTGTATTGTGGATTATAGGATGTCTGTGCTGCTAAGGATCCTGAAAATGGGGTCCAGGATGCGTTTTTAAGGTTCCACCGGCCCGTCGGGGGTTTGGGTGGGCCGGCGGTCGGGATTTGGTGGAAGGTAATGGTGATGGGGGCGTGGTCACTAAAGTGTGGATCGGAGTCGGCTATCCAGGATAGGGAGAGGGCTATGCGAGAGGAAGCGAGTGTTATGTCCGGGGTGGTAGGGAGGTGTGAACTAATTGGTACGAGGTATGTTGGTGAGCCGGTGTTGAGTATTGTGAGGTTATGTTGTGTAGCCAGTGTGATGAGTGTGATTGCTCTGTGATCGGGTCGTGTTGTGCGGGTGTCCCATAGTGGGTGGTGTGAGTTAAAGTCTCCTGTGAGTATGACAAGGGTGTGAATTTGTTCAAGTGACTTTTTTAATTCCGAGAGGGTTTCTGTGTTTCGCGAGGAGGGTCATATACGTTAATGAGGGTGTAGGCTGTGTTGTGTACGTGGATTTCAGTGAGCAGAATGTCTGTTGTGGTGTTGAATTGTATCAGGCGGTGCGGTATTGTATTCCTAATGTATGTGCATACTCCCGCCTGATCTGTGTATGTTATGTTTGTCTTTTCTGTATAGTGTGTAGTGAGGGATGTTAAATTGATATGGATCATGAGGTTTAAAGTGTGTTTCCTGTAGGCATAGTGCTATGTGTCGTGCTTGCAGTGCATAATGTTTGAATTCGTTCCAGTGTCTGATGAGGCCGTGTGTGTTCCATTGTATGATTGTGTTCATTGTTTGTGTGTGTTGGCGCGTGTGAGTGGTCTTTTAGGAGATTTGGGTCGTTTGGTGCTTTTTGGTTGTTTTGGTGGTTGGTGCGTTGGGGTGGCGGAGGCGGACGCTGGGAGGGTGGGGGAGGAGGCGGTGTTGGTGTCGGTGGTCGGTTTGGTGGGGGTGGTGGTTGGTGTGCTGGGCGTTTTACCGATGTGTACGCTGGTGTTGGCGCTCGTGTTCTGCGTGTGTTGTTGGTGTGTGTTGGTGTGGGTTGTTGTGATGGGTAGGTGCTTGTGGTGTGTTTCTGTCGCGTGGTGGTGGGCGTGGTCAGAGCCGGGTACTCTGTGTGGTTAAGTGTTGGTGGATGTCTGTGTCCCGGCTCTGTGCGGCGGGTCGGCCACGCCGCCGGCGGGTCGGCCACCGCCCTCCTGGCCAGGGACAGCTCCATGCCCTCTAAGTGGACCAGGCGGACAATTTCTGTCTCCACCATCCACCGAGGGCAGGAGCTGCTCCCGGCCTCGTGCGGGCCCCGCAGGCGGCGCAGCAGGCCTCGCCGCCTGGGCATGTTGTTGTGTTGTGTTGTGCTGCGCATTTGCCGCAGGTGTATGTGGTGGAGTGGCACCCCCCTCGGAGTGGCCGTACCGCAGACATTTTTTGCAGCGCCGAGGGAGGGGTGCGCGTGGCGTGACGGTGTATCGTAAGTACCCGGCTTTCAGGTGTTTCGGTGGTGTCCGCGTTCTGAATGTAAGTATGATGATGTGTGTTTGCGGTCGTCCTGTTTTTGGAGCCGGCCGGAACGCGGCGGTAACCCCCTGGCTCTCCAGGCGGGAGACCAGGGTCTCCACCCCTATCCCGACCAGCTCCCTGGCGTGAATGGTTCCTTGTGGTGTGTTGAGTTTGGTGGCGGGGACGATGGTGATGGGTGTGTTGCCGATCATATGTATGGTGGGGGGAATTTTGCTATCGATATCTGTGTTTGCTTGGATGAGGAGAGCCCCTGAGTGGATCTGTTTTGCGTGCAGGGGCTCTCCTGTGTACTTGGCGATCTCCTCCACCAGCCAGGGATCGAGGGTGCCCATGGGCACCCCGTCCCCCCGGCGGCAGAGGAAGAAATCGCCGTATGGTTGTGCTGAGGAGTGCATGTTGGTGGTGCTGTGCTTGGCGGTGTTGTTTGCGTTCAGGCTGTCAGTGGTGTTGAAGAAAGGGTGTTCAGTGGCAGGTGTGTGGCACAGAGTACAATCACAGTAGAGTTTTGGCGGAGGGTTCGGAAGGGCTTGAAGAGAGCCCGACAGGTGTAACAGTAGGGGCAGATAAAGAAGAAGAGAACACAAAGAAATCGGAAGTTGTGCTTGAAGGGAGCACGCGTAGATAGAAGAGAAAAGATCGTGCAGAGGGCACTAGAGGGAAGCGGGGGTGGGTGTGTTGGAGGGCGTCCGGGGGGAGGGGTGGCTACACCGCCGGACTGACCTGGTGTGTAGATGGAGTCGTAGAGGCAGAGAAGAGCACTGGTTTGGAGAGGCACTGAGCACTGAAGTGGTAGATGAAGTAAGCGCGGTGAGTAGAGCTGATGTCGGTCTTGGTGATCTTGAAGAGTATGGAGTAGCGTAGAAGTCGACGGCGCAACAGATGTAGCAGAAGGTCAGCTTGAGAGGGTGGTTGAAGGCTTGAAGGGGCTTGGATAGAGTTGAAGTTCAGGAGAGAAAGGTTGAGGGTACTGTATGCTTGGAAGAGGAGAGATCGGTGGCGCAGAAGGCGTGGTTCGGTGTGCTTGGTGCTTGTGTATGTGTGTATTGTTGGCTGGTGCTTTGTGTGTGTGTGGTGGCAGGCGGCTGGTGGCTGGTAGTAGGTAGCTAGTCGGCGGCGTCTCGCGGTTGCGGCGCGGCAGATGTCTGGCGTCTTCCCGGCGTCAATGTCTTCTGTGCCGGCGTATCTGGCGTCAGGTTTCTACAGCGGCGAGTGGCGAGACGTGTGTAGCGAATGAAATCGAGGTGACGTCGGGCCATGTTGCTGCGCAGAAGCTTCTGATTTTACCTCTGTATACGACCTTGCTTAAACCACAATAAGACATTATTGAAGTTCAAGTTAACTACAAGACAAGTTTTACACACAATTTACCTCCATGAAGCAAGCAAAGTGTTCGGTTTGGCTGAGTTAAGTTGGGTTATGCTCTTGTCGTAAGCTAGCATTTTATAATTGGAGGGGAATTTTGGCCTGGCTGAGATGTGTGGTGGGCCATCACAGGAAACATTAATTACCTGATAATATTTTGGCATTTATCTGTACCATCGTTCCTATCTTCCTCCAACACCGAGGGACACCTTGATGCTGTTCTCCGTGCTTGAACTTGTTGTACCTCTTTTTGTCACCCAATTCTGCTTTATACTTAGCACAGCCACAATTCACCTTCCTTCATGGTACAAAGTGGTCGACTTTCCTATCGTTCCAGCTACTCCCAAAGGCGAAAATAATCCTCACCTTTATCCCTACCCACGAATTGATGATTGAAATTAGTCAACCCGTGTGCTAAGGTCATGGGAAACCATTTAAGCCATCAGTTATTGTTTGTTCTCGACACCTTGATGACGTCACAGGAAATTGCACAGTTAGCCGCGGATCCATTAATGTAAGTGGTAATATTGTGGATATCCGTGGTGATATGTTTGACAAAATTGTCGTCGTGTTGATTTCCTGCTTTATTTCGCGAATTATTACGCTAATTACGGGCAAGTAGATGTCTTTTACTTCTATGACGTCTTTGTCCAGGACCAGATTCTCCTTGGTTCAGACAGGTGATTTAGTAAGGTTGACCGCGCCACAATTGTCACACATGAGACAGCTCGCTGTTGTCTCATCGATATATCGCCGACGTCTATGGGAATTTAACATTGGTCGCCACCTGCGCCGCTGTTTTTTTTTCTTCAGCCGGTTGCTGACTCAAAGGGACGTCACCACCTTATAAAACGTGCCGTTTGCCAATGTAAACTAGCCTAGAAAAGGACCTTGTCATGATTAATTCCTCCAAAAATATGTTTTAAAAACTTGGGAAGAGAAGGCCGGTCAGTCCTTGGCTGTCTCGTTAGAACTTTCCGTGTCCCTTTAGCTGTCACAGACGTGCGTCGGCGTGTCGCGGGCTTTTTTCACCTCTGAGGAGGGGGCCCATCGCCCTTCCAGTTACTGCGGTGATCGCAGGGCTGGTGCATGACGCTGATGTTGGTGCAGGTGTCGCCCTAGGTGACGGTCCTCCCTCCCGTGTTCTGGGTGAGGAGCCCTTGGACGCAGTCCGAGCTGCAGGGCTGGTGCATGACGCTGATGTTGGTGCAGGTGTCGCCCTAGGTGACGGTCCTCCCTCCCGTGTTCTGGGTGAGGAGCCCTTGGACGCAGTCCGAGCTGCAGGGCTGGGCGCCCCAATACCGAGAGCCCTCGGGTGGACCTTGACCGTGAGATCCGGCCAAGCCGCAGAGGGTGCGACCACCGGAACCCGCCGGGAAGGCACATCGGTATCACTCAAAATAATTGGTGGGATGGGAGAGTAGGGGTGAACTGGGCAGGGGTGCGGTCGGTGGATGTGGAGGGTAAGGATGCACATTGGCGTTGGGATACTTTCCGGGGCTCTTCGTTCGCTGAGCAACATTCCACTCTTCCAGAGCTCGCTCAGCGTCCAGCATCGGTACAGTGACCTCGGGGTCTGGCGTCAGCGACGCATCGCACTTAGTCGCTTCGGAGCGAGGAACGGGTTGAGTTTGCCTTGTTGACGGGGTGACGAGAACACCGAAAGAACGAAGAAGCTCACTCAATGCTGCAATGAGTTCATTAGTTTTAGCTGTTTGCACGTGTTGTCGACCCGATGTCGTATGTTTAGTCTTTGTCGCGTGTGACGTTGGAGGATGGGTGCGATCGTTAAGATTTCTCGCTTCCCGAAATGTTTCTTTTTGGGTGTGTTTAATAGCGATAATTTCCTTATCTTTGGAGTAGCTGGGATAGGTGCGGTCGATCGAGGCGTAGGGATTATGTCCTTTGCCGCAGCTTACACAAATTTCGGAAGTATACTGTTCGCTTGTATGGTCTGGGGAAGCACACTTGGGCACACCGGACGATTTCGACAATACTGGCTAGTATGCCTACATTTTTAACATTTAGAGCAACGCATGAGGTTCGGAAGAAAAACTCATACATTGACACGTATGTGCCTCGCTCGAATCTCAGACGGTAAGTCGGTTGAATTAAACGTCAGGATAATATGGTTCGTCGTAATCAGCTCTGTACCTCGTCTAGTCTTCATTTTCCTCGCTCCTATCACGCCAAACTCAGACAACCCGTCCACTATTTCTTCATCCGGTACCCCCTTCAGATCGTAACAGTCGTAACCCGGTCTCAGAATCAGACCCGGTCTCAGAAACATAATCGTAACCCGGTCTCTCCGGTCAGATCCTCACACCCCGTCTCGGGGGGGGAACACCCCCATCTATCTTCCAAACTATTGGCGGCACGAAAATGAATCGGCTGTCACCGGAAAGCTCTCGACGAGTAGGGCCACACACCCCCCTCCAAAAAAATATCCCCAAAAGCAAAAGCAAAATATCCCCAAAAGCAAAAGCTACAAATATTTGGGTTTTCTGGACTGAGGGGCAACAGTCGCATTTCGCTCCACATGTAGCTACTTTCCTCAGATACCCACTCATGTACAGAAGAGCTAAGCAAAATTCACCCTACCCCCACCCCCAAAAATCACCTTGGAAATATTTTACTTGTATTAGCACCATGCTATATCGTACATCGCACGTACACCTCACGGCGTCCACTAAGAACATCCTGCATGATAATTCACCCTATCCCATGCATAAACAATACATATTGGCAACTCTCATCAATCGCACAAAAGTTGCAGAAAGTGTCAAAAAGTGTCAACAGTTTCATCGTTTGTCATACTCTATTGATCCAGCCAATAGTACGAAACCATGCACCAACCAAGGGGGGGGGGGGCGCTGGTTACGTACAAATGGGTAGACAACCTGGAAAAGCAGCTCCGCCTGAACTGATGCATACGTGCAGCTACACACACACACACACATATATATATATATATATATATATATATATATATATATATTATATATTTTTTTTTTTTTTCGAGGGTGTCTGGTGTCTGGCCGTACTCGTCGAGAGCTTTCCGGTGACAGCCGATTAATTTTCGTGCCGCCAATAGTTTGGAAGATAGATGGGGGGTGTTTATTCTCCCCGAGACGGGGTGTGAGGATCTGACCCGAGAGACCGGGTTAAACTGTTAAATTGTTAAAATATATATATATATATATATATATATATATATATATATATATATATATATATATATATATATATATATATATATATATATATATTCTTCGTCGTCGTAATTCTTCCACGAAATTGTATTGGGCAAGTTCCAATGAAGGATTCAAATAAATGCTTGTATTATTTCTGATCATACCAACACCAGGGACACCATGTCACAGCATGTCACACCATGTCTCCCGCGTTCCGTCGGCAGCAATCTGTCACAAAAGACGGCGATCGGGGTGCTACCCTGTCATGTACCCTAGCCAGTAGAATGCAGCTTATTGTATCTATACAGCTCCTGGACACCATGCCAATTGCGTATTGGATTAGCGCGGATGTGCATGTTGTGAGTGGTTATGGCTGCCTTCTGCGATCATCTGGAGTCAGTCTGGGCGGTCGGCAGGTATTGTGCAGCCGCCTTGGTTGTCGAGCAAACCATCAATGCGTGTAGCGAAGAAGCGGCTTCCAAAGAAAACACACGTCTCGTTACATGCAGTGCTGGTTGTAAATGCACCTGTCACATCACTCAATGGCCGATAAATTGGCGGTGTTGTTTAGTTCACATGTCGCTGGAAGGAATTCCAACTATTTTCACCAGCCCAGCTTGACACCCCAATTTATGTACTCAACAAAATACATTTTTATTGTATTTGTTGCGGTCAGCAGATATTTATCTCGTCATCCATGCCGTCTGCTTCAATCTTGTGAATGGCTGCAATCTCAGTTCATCCTTCCTCCGAGCTATGCGTGACATTTTAATGTCAAACTACTAATGAATCACTATGTTGTGGCGCTTCATCTTCTGGGGAGCCGGCGTGACAACTGCACGCGACACAACATCACTGTGGCAGGCGTGCCAGCGTCGCCTGTCACCGTTGGCAGCGTTCGAGAGATGGAGCGACCCGTCCTCAGACCGTGTCACGACGGCGTCTCCGCGGCCCGTCACGCGCCGCCAGACTCCAATCTGTCGCCCATCTGCCTCCGGGCTCCAGAAACAACACCGGTCCGTTGTCGAGGGAGAGGGAGGTCTGAACGGGAACTGGTCGGCCGCCATGAGGTGTCCTGGAAACCGGTGTCAATTGATCCACTAACAACTTCCGGTTGGAAAACGTTGACGCTTCGGGTGGAGTTTTCCCGTACTTTACTTTCAGTTTTTGCTCCGCACACTACTTCGCTTTCAATGTAATTCCGAATATGTGAAGCTGAAAACAAATAATATTGAGCTTATGATGACTAGCGACGGTGGAATTCGAGCCAGTCTCTCATGTATGTGTGCATATGAAACAAGACATACATATCGTCAACCCGCCCAGGTTTAATCCGATCAGATAAGACCCTAGCTGTTCCAACCGGGACGCTTTTTAAAGCTGAATAACGTTTGTTGTGTTGGTATTGGCACATGTGAACTGCTCGGACACCACTGAACTATGCGCCGGCTGCTTCACAACTGACCCAGTCAGTGGAGGCCACACTGCTTACTGCCTTGCCTGTATGTGCCTGTGTTGCATGGGACGATATTTGAGGTACTATGCGCCGGCTGTCTCACAACTGACCCAGCCAGCGGGGGCCACATTGCTGACAGCCCTGCCTGTGTGGGATCGGATTACCTGGGACTGTAGTTGAAGTCATGCGTTTTTACTCTTAGAATTAGACCTGCTCACACAAATTTCATTCATACACTTATTGCAATACTTACTCTGAATTGACCGAATAATTTGTTCAAAGAAATATTTATATTTGGGGCACTTCCCTCTGCAGAGCACTATGGATGGTGATGCGTGCCTGGCCGCCTATAATGCCATGATCGCACCACCATCAGAGCACTATGGATGATGCTGCGTGTCTTGCCGCCTATAATGCCATGATCGCACCACCACCATCAGAGCACTATGGATGGTGATGCGTGCCTGGACGCCTATAATGCCATGATCGCACCACCATCAGAGCACTATGGATGATGCTGCGTGTCTTGCCGCCTATAATGCCATGATCGCACCACCACCATCAGAGCACTATGGATGGTGATGCGTGCCTGGCCGCCTATAATGCCATGATCGCACCACCATCAGAGCACTATGGATGATGCTGCGTGTCTTGCCACCTATAATGCCATGATCGCACCACCACCATCAGAGCACTATGGATGGTGATGCGTGCCTGGACGCCTATAATGCCATGATCGCACCACCATCAGAGCACTATGGATGGTGATGCGTGTCTTGCCGCCTATAATGCCATGATCGCACCACCATCAGAGTACTATGGATGATGCTGCGTGCCTGGACGCCTACAATACCATGATCGCACCACCACCATCAGAGCACTATGGATGGTGATGCGTGCCTGGACGCCTATAATGCCATGATCGCACCACCACCATCAGAGCACTATGGATGGTGATGCGTGCCTGGACGCCTATAATGCCATGATCGCACCACCATCAGAGCACTATCGATGGTGATGCGTGTCTTGCCGCCTATAATGCCATGATCGCACCACCATCAGAGCACTATGGATGATGTTGCGTGCCTGGACGCCTATAATGTCATGATCGCACCACCACCATCAGAGCACTATGGATGGTGATGCGTGCCTGGACGCCTATAATGCCATGATCGCACCACCACCATCAGAGCACTATGGATGGTGATGCGTGCCTGGACGCCTATAATGCCATGATCGCACCACCACCATCACAGCACTATGGATGGTGATGCGTGCCTGGACGCCTATAATGCCATGATCGCACCACCATCAGAGCACTATGGATGATGCTGCGTGTCTTGCAGCCTATAATGCCATGATCGCACCACCATCAGAGCACTATGGATGGTGCTGCGTGTCTTGCCGCCTATAATGCCATGATCGCACCACCATCAGAGCACTATGGATGGTGATGCGTGCCTGGACGCCTGTAATGCCATGATCGCACCACCACCATCAGAGCACTATGGATGGTGATGCGTGCCTGGACGCCTATAATGCCATGATCGCACCACCACCATCAGAGCACTATGGATGGTGATGCGTGCCTGGACGCCTATAATGCCATGATCGCACCACCATCAGAGCACTATGGATGATGCTGCGTGTCTTGCCGCCTATAATGCCATGATCGCACCACCATCAGAGCACTATGAATGATGCTGCGTGCCTGGACGCCTATAATGCCATGATCGCACCACCACCATCAGAGCACTATGGATGATGCTGCGTGTCTTGCCGCCTATAATGCCATGATCGCACCACCATCAGAGCACTATGAATGATGCTGCGTGCCTGGACGCCTATAATGCCATGATCGCACCACCACCATCAGAGCACTATGAATGGTGATGCGTGCCTGGCCGCATATCATGCCATGATCGTACCACTATCGTTTTATTTTATTTTTCCTTTGTTGATTTGCTGACGGTGGTACTTTGGCCGACCTCGTTGGCGCCATCTACACACCTCGTGCCCTTGCTCGTCCAGCACCCCCTATAGCCCCTGACATTGGAACTATAAGACGATAAAATAAGAATAAATAATGTATAATTCCACTTTAGATATGCACGTATGTATGGTTGATTCCACATATGAAGGTGTGCAAAAACTCGCGTGAGATGTGAGTTCTAATAGTACAAAATGTATTAATTTCAGTGAAAACAACATGCTTGCTTTTAACACGCGCACTGGAGGGGGGGGGGGCGAAATCCGCCCACCCCTCCGGTTTTTCGCAAATAACTGCAGATTTTACCGGTCGATATACGCGATTTTCGGTGTACCTGCTTAGAAATGAACGGCGCGTCGTCTAAAGCAAGAAAAATGGACATCGGCCGAAAACTTTTCAAGTTAGGGTCCGCTAAAGTCAAAAGATGTTATAGCGCCAGACCACAAAAATCGGCGCTGATGCGCTTCCAGTATACTGATAAAAGGGAAGTGTTCTAGGCAACACTAGCGACTTGTTTGATGCATATTGATATGCTGTATAGTTTCAAGGTCATGTTAGGTCACCAAGGTCAAGTCAGGTCAAGTTCATGACAGGTTAATGGAACCAAACTTGATCAACTGGAATGTTGCCATAAATGCACTACTGGTTGTCATTTGTACTGTTTGTCATTGCGTTTCCATACTTTATTCATGTACTTCACTCCCTTCTTCACGAAGCCCGACTGCCCTACGGAGCAGTCGGGCGGGCGGCCGGTTCCGGTAACTGGAACAGGTAACTGACCTGATAAAGTGGTTCTATATAGGTGACCTGAGGTCAAATGTTGGGTCAGCATCTGCATTGCATCATTAGTAATGTCCAAAACATCATTGATGCCAATTTTTGAGCATTTAAACACAATCACAGCGATCCATAACGATGACAAGCCAAGCCACGCAAAACCGGAAAATTTTGCCAATCTGACCTCATTTGACCTTGAAGATATTGACCTAAGGTCACGAAAATTGCACACAATAGAGTTCACTACCGTGCCCGTCCACCCTGCGAATTTTGTTCCTCCAGCTTTACTAGGAGCCGAGATCTTAGGGGGGCGGAATCCGCCCCCCCCCTCCAGTGCGCGTAATTATCAGAGGCCCTCCAGGGCGCGTGTTAATCCATTCAAGTTGTGCGATATTGGCTGTGGATTGACCTGCTGTACCTACGTGTTTTGCATCGTAATATAGGACCTGGACTGACTGGACGCTTTGTGCGGCATTGGCTTGGCTCTCGATACGGTGCATTAGGGGCGAGGTAGATGTGTGGCTGCGGAGGAGCCTGCATAGCTCTTTTCGAACTTCGGGTCGAACTCATGGTCGAATCATTGCCGTTCATGGCTGGGTCTGGACATGGCCACACACGAGCCTTACCTGGCTTAAGTAATTTTCGGCAGCAAAAAATTGACCATGTATCGGACCTGCTGAGGAGACTGGGCTGGCTCAGTGCGGAGAACCTAGCCAGATACCACACCCTGTGCCTCACGCACAAGGTGCGCCGTCATGGTGAGCCCGAGTCACTGGCTCATGACCTCACCACCGTGGCGGAGGTTCGTGACCGAACCACCCGTCAGAACTATCACTTGCATGTCCTCCGGTCCCGCACTGAGATGAGGAAGAGACGATTTAGCTCCGGAGCACCACTTATGTACAACTCGCTGCCACCCGAGCTGATGCGACTTCCCGTGCCGATCTTTGGTCGCCACCTACGGCGGCACCAATGTTTAACGTGCCGCCCGTGCTGGACTGACTTGCTGCTCGCTCTGCTGTATTAAACAAAATGACATGCATGACCACCGGTTTAACTGTTATGTGATTTTGACATTTTGTGTTGTGCTGTTTTATCTAATTAACGCGTGGTCGTAATAGCCGCAAGTCCATTGTGGATTACCTCAATACAAGTATGTCTGTCTGTTTGTCTGGGTCGGGCTGTCATCTGGCCACACACGAGCCTTACCTGGCTGGGTCGGGCCGTCATCTGGCCACCCATTATAGGCTTTGAGCATTAGTGGTTTTGAAGCATTAGATGTTTCGAGAGTTATAGTTTCTGAATATTAGTTGAAACGAACCATTATAGGAATTGAGCATCATAGGTTTCGAAGCATTATAGGTTTTGAGCATTATATATTTTGAAAGTTCCCACAGGACGTAGCATTAGAGGATTTGAAGCATTATAGGATTTGGATATTATATGTCCTGATCAACTATACGTTCCAAGCATTATATGGTTTGAGACATTATAGGTTTTGCGTTTATAGGTATTGAAAATTCCCCCAAGACGACGATTTAGATGCTCTGAAGCATTATGCGTTTTGAGTATTATAGGTTCTGAAGCATTATCGGTTTTGGGCATTATAGGTTCTGATATGTCCCCAAATTTATAAATCCCACTTTTATATGTATTAATTAAGCTGCTACATGCTTCTTCACGATCATTTTTATCAAAAATACCTGAAGTTCATTGGTTAGATCATCCCTTAAACTGTCCATTTTGTGAAAGTCAAAGGTAGTTCTTGTTCTTATTGCATTGATTGTATTTTGAAATGTAAATTCTGATGTTGTAAAAATAGAGAAGTGATCAGAGAAATCAGATTTAATGATGTCAGTCTGTTTTATCTTTGATACATCACTACAGAAAATATTGTCAAAGAATGTGCATGATGTATCACATACACGAGTCCGCCTTCGATATTAGATGAAGAAAACCATGAGAGTACATAGACATGAAAAGGAGTTCGCAAAGTTGTCATTTGGAATTGAGAACAGGTCAGCATTTAAATCTCCAATGATGTATGTAGGCATGTTCAGATGGTTTATTCCTGTTAAGCACTCTCCAAATTCTGACAAAAATTGTGCATGATGACCAGGTGCATGATATATCTGGGATATCAACATATTTTGTTTACTACTCAATTCTATTTGGAGAAAAACACCTTCAGTTTCAGCAGCAACAAAATCAAACGGATGCTTTTAACGATTTCAAGGAATAGATTGCGAACCCTCCTCCAATTTTGTGTTCCTGCTTTGGCAGAATAGTTCATAATCTTCATCATATAAGTTAAATTTCTGTTCATTTTCTTTTGATAGCCAGGTTTCAGAAATACATATAAGGCTCCATTTGTGATTCAGTTGGTTTAGGAAGATATTGAGCTCATCAAATTTATTTACTATGGACATTGCATTCCAATGGAGAATATCCATGTTTCTTCCTAAGTCAGAACCCATCTCAATTTGTCTACTGATATCTTGAACATCATAGAAATTGCAATTCTCTCGAACGCGTTCAAAGTTAAAATACGTAAGGGCAAGGTCATCTGAGATTATATTCAAGAATAGATTAAATATTTTATTTTCCAAGGTAGGTAGGTATTAGAACTTAGTTGTATGGCCTACGTAACAAGGTAGTTCAAACAATCTTATTACAACAATATGCTTGCCTTCCCTCTCACCTGACTCGGGCGACCATATGACTAGGGGGGGGATGATTAAGATGAAGATTAAGATCATGTCCCCCTTAATTCAGATTAAGGGGGGACATGATTGAAATGCCCAAAATTGTTAAAGGACTAGATCAGGTCAATTTGAATGACGCTCTTCAGTTTAGAGTATCACATGGGGTCATCAATTCAGGTTAGACAAGTTGAGGTATAGGACAGTTAAGCGACAACAGGTCTTCAGTCAAAGGGTTGTTGATCAGTGGAATAGGCTGCCTGCTGATGTTGTGGGGAGTTCCTCATTGAATGCATTTAAAAGTAGGGTCGACAATTTTTTTAGACAGGAAAATCTTGTTTTTGAGTTGTGATTTGTGGTGGATGGGGTGAGATTTGTGCTAGGTGGGTGTGCACGGCACAGACCCCTTTAAGCGGGCACGAATGGGGTTTGAAAGTTGTTGGTAGAGCATTCAATCCACATGTGTTGAGGGGGATCAGGAGAATAGGGCTGGATAGCTAGGGCAGATAGGCATTGATAGGTGTGTGGGATGTTTGTGGATGGTTTCTTTAGGATGTGGTGATGGTTGGGGTGGGTCTTTTTACCGGGCTTATCGTATCTTCCATTTACAGACTTAACTGGATGGGCCCTTGTGGCATTTATTAAGTCTAAACACTTTATGACTTTATGACTTGCCTTCCCTCTCACCTGACTCGGGTGACTACATGGCTAGACCGGAGGTGCCTAGCAATTAATGGAGAATATTAATGGAGAATTAATGTTGAAATGATACCAGCACTTCACTTCACAAAACCATTCAACTTACTATCAATAAAGCCAATGCTGATGTACCGGCGTCAAGTAATGTAATAGGTGTCTGGAAAAGAACAAAGGAAGAAGACAAAACTTGTTATCAGGAAACCATACATACCTCACGCAAAGACTGCTCGAAGGCACAGCATGGATACATCTATTTTATGCATAATTGTCTGTGCGTTCAAAAACAATTGTATGTTGCATACGCGAAGTTATTCAATTTATTTCAACTAAAATTTAATATATATCTTCTCTAAGCGTAATCGGTTATCAAGTGCAATTATTACCAAACAGTTTTTTTCCCATTTCATTTATAAACGTCTTACGGCAGGTTTATTACACAGAACAGTAGTACGTACGTGCGTTTTTTTGGGATCGGTGCTGGGTAGTGGTATGAGTCAGTGCGTGTGAACATCCCGATATAGATATGTTTATTCAGCTAATTACCTAATCTAGGTAAATCTGCATGAGTTATTTCAGTTGGCTTGATCACTGCAGAACAGTGAGAATGAGAATGTGTAGGTATGCAGGCAGGCTAGGTACCTACGTAGGTATCCACTATCAACATGAGCAGGTTGAGGTACTTTTTTGCTAGTGTGAGTTGCAATGCAATAAAAACCTAAGTAGGTAGGTACCCACCTAGGCAGACAGGTATGTACCAATAGGCAGGACCCATGTGAATTTAATTATGGTTGCGTATACAATTATGCATCTGGTACAGCCAATTATGCCTAATTATGCCTAATTATGCCTAATTATTCATAATACAATTATGCATCTGGTGTCTGGTACAGGTCTCCACTCATCACAAGGTGCTAAAAGATGAGTGCAGATCAAAATAGGAATAGTTGTATTTACATAATTTTCATTTGGGAGATATATCTAAGTAGGTAGGTACCTAGTTAGCTGGACAAGTTAAATTCAGATGTCTAAACCAGTTGGTGGCATGTTTTGTCAGGCACCTGACAGGAATATGTGCATGGCATCTAGGGAAACAGCTGGGACCGAGTCAGTAAGCCCGTCAAGCATATTTTGCATGGTACCAGGCCAAAGCATAGTTGCCAAGGTGGGTGGATAAAAGTTAATATTATTTAATGGGCCAAATTAATAATAAGAGTGTATTTGTCCATGAGATCCACATGTCCCAGCAATGTATCACCAGCCATCCCTGACAGGTATGTGCTGCATTAAATATTGCACTGGGGAATGTCATTCGCCTCATTGATTTGTTTGCCCATGCATTCTGGGTAGGCTGCTCCATAATTTATCAAGCGTTCAGGAGCTATTGTATGATGCCCTGGTGTGCGAAGTTCCGATGCTTCTTTGAAACAGGCCATGGTAAGTGGCTCATTCTCCATTCACATACGCATTCACTCACCATACCTCCATATCATACCAATAGCGCATTGGCAGTATGAATGGGAGCAGGCCAGAGGCATCTTTGTTTGGTCATTGCATATGAGTCGAAAAGTCATCTATCAAGAATGCTGGTGCTCACATGTTTGTTTATATGTTTCACTCCTTAAATTCCTTTTCGGCTTATCTTCAGGACCACACCCAGAGTGTCAGCCTTACTGACAGTCTGGGTGTCGTCCAAAATTCTTCCCCGTTGCCCAACAGCATCGGCGTTTTTCAAGGATCATCTCTTGGACATCTCCTCTACTGCGTCTTCGCCAACGACCTCAGCCTGTTCGCCGAAGGCGCAGTGGTTATCCAATACGCCGACGATACCAAAATTTTGGTCACTGGTAAGAAATCTGAAATTCAAAATGTCGTCGCTCATATGGAAACAGTTTTGGCCTCCCCCGACATCTGGTTTCGAGCAAATGGACTGAAAATTAACGTTGCTAGACACAGCTGATGCTGTTGGGCAGCCACAAAATCTGCGCGCCTTACCGGATATCACGGTGAAATTTCACGATCACTATCTACCTACCATTTCGGAATGCAAAAATATCGGTCTTATTTTCGATCGCTCGCTCAGCTGGGACTCGCACGTCTCAGAAGTGACGGCGTTGTTTTGGAGTTCTGGGTGGTCTATCACATCTAAGGGGGAACCTCCCACCTGCCGTCATCTCCGCGCTTGTCAATGCTCTGGTCTTCTCGCAGATCCGCTACTGCATTTCTGTGTATGGTAACGGAACCAAAAAGAACTTATCTCGCATTCAAAAACTTATGAACTACTCGGCAAAAGTAATTTTCGACCGAAAAAAGTTTGCCCATGTTTCGGATCTGCTGAGGAGACTGGGCCGGCTCAGCGAGGAGAAGTTAGCCAGATATCACACCCTGTGCCTCACGGACAAGGTGCGCCGTCATGGTGAGCCAGAGTCACTGGCTCATGACCTCACCACCGTGGCGGAGGTTCGTGACCGGACCACCCGTCAGAACTATCACTTGCATGTCCCCCGGTCCCGCACTGAGATGCGGAAGAGACGATTTAGCTCCAGAGTACCACTGCTGTACAACACGTTGCCACCCGAGCTGATGTGGCTTCCCGTGCCGATCTTTGGTCGCCGCCCACGGCGGCATCAGTTTAACGTGCCGCCCGTGCCGGACTGATTTGTTGCTCGCCCTGCTGTATTTGATTAGTATTTTTTGCAATTGTATTATGACATGTATGACCACCGGTTTAACTGTGATGTGATTTTGACCTTTTGTGTTGTGCTGTTTTGTCTCATTAACGCGTGGTCGTAATAGCCACAAGTCCATTGTGGATTACCTCAATAAAAGTATGTCTGTCTGTCTGTCTGGGTCAGGTCGTCATCTGGCCACACACGAGCCTTACCTGGCTGGGTCAGGCCGTCATCTGGCCACACACGAGCCTTACCTGGCTGGGTCAGGCCGTCATCTGGCCACACACGAGCCTTACCTGGCTGGGTCGGGCTGTCATCTGGCCATACACGAGCCTTACCTGGCTGGGTCAGGCCGTCATCTGGCCACACACGAGCCTTACCTGGCTGGGTCGGGCTGTCATCTGGCCACACACGAGCCATACGTTGCTGGCATAGTTCACTAATATGTCGCTTGGCTCGGTTTTATATGTGATTTGACCACGCTGATCATACTCGAACGTTAGTGTACAATGCTTAATTAATTCATAGGCGAAACTTGCTATAAAACGCCTTGATGTATTATGGGTGGGTGTGGTATATGTGCCTACTCTTTCAAAAGAAGTAACCACAGGGTCATCTTTAATTTTGGCGTGATGTATGCATGTGCACACGTCGCTTAAGTTTTCTTAGCACAAAATCCACCGATTCAGGAGGAAATTAACCCTCGCTGGGCCAGGTGTGGATCAGGTCTAGGTCCAGGTGTGGGAAGACCAGGTCCCGGTCCTGACGGGTGTGGTGGTCACGGTGCTCGGCTACTTTGGTGATGGTACCGGCTAACAAAGCCGGCCCCCGCAGACACCGCACCTTGTGAAGCACGTACAGCGCGTGGTATGAGGCCAAGTTCTCGGCGCTCATCCCGTCAAGGCGCTCTAACAGACCTGCGACATGGTCAAATTTAGTTCGTCCGAATATAAGTTTTGCTATATAGTTAATCTTGTTTTTTAATCCGAGACATATTATTTTGGGTATAATTACAGTAGACCGAAATGCAGTACCGGAACCCTCGCCAGGCCAGGGGCGGGCATTAACCCTCGCCAGGCCAGGGGTGGGCATCAACACCGCCCGGGCCAGGGGTAGGCGCTCTTGAAAGCCTTGCACTAACTTCCGATCTGCAGAAACTGGGATAAAATGCAAGACTCCATAAAATGGCTCTGGTCATGGAGAGACCGAAGCATACCTTGCATAAACATTTTGGCTGCTAATGCGGCGTCCAGGTCCAATTAATTTAATATGCGGACTGCAACTTAAAGTCATGAAATTGCTTTAATAGGCATAATTATATAATTATGTTATTAATATTAATATTATTAATATTAAATTATATTAATAGGCATAATAGCTTCATTTCTTTCGGCATTGCCTTTCAAGAATTAACATATATAGATGCATTAATGTTGATCATAGTAAAATGTGGTCAATATGACAGGTATGATATGACAGGTTAAGTCAGAATATGGTGTGGAAACCAGCTTCCAGACTATGCAGGTCAGGGACAAGGAAAATGTCCCTGGCAAGCCGATATACCCTATAGGTCATATCACAGCATGTTGCTTCATTATCGGCCATGCTGAGGTTTTTAACGGCAATAATAGGTCAGCTTAGTGATATGCCCATCACCATGGGCAATGGCCTGGAATATATATATATATACCTTATTTGATCTGATTTGACCTTTCTATGTAATTACTTTTCAAACAGTGTACACTTTGGCGAAGGCTTAACTGATCGTTTTAAAATCTACATATTGTTCCAGCATATACGCAAGGTTAAGTCACGAGGTCAGAAGCTGGATATTGTACAAATACGTTTCAGTATCATGTCAGCATCAGTTTTTCTTTGGTATAAACTTTCATACTTCAAAAGTCATATATAAATATAAATATATATGTATTTATGTACTTATGTATAGATATAGATATATATATATATATATATATATATATATATATATATATATATATATATATATATATATATATATATATATATATTTTATATATAAATATATCTCTCTCTCTACTGATGCACATCAGGTCCCAGCCCATGATAATTCGACTACAGTGCCTACTCTGGGAAGTATTCAAACTGACGAACAGGAAGGTCTAGGAATAATTAATTCCCTAAGTGCAAATAAATCCACTGGTCCAGAACAAATTCCAATCAAACTTTGCTATTTTGATAAGATCTGGCACAAAGGGCTCCTCTTCAAATGCAAAAATCAATTCGGACTTACTGACTCACTCCATGACTGGTTACAATCATATCTACTAAACAGAAGACAACGAGTACGGATCGGTGATGCTTTTTCAACGACCGAAATTATAAATGCGGGATGTCTACAAGGTTCTGTCCTAGGACCCTTATTATCACTAATGTATCTTGACGAACTTTCAAAACGTACATCACATGACATTCTCTTATTCGCTGATGACACTTCGCTGTATGCCTCTAACACGACTGTCAACATTAACGCTGTGCAACGGACACTTCAACGTGACTTAGACGAAATACATAAATATGGCCAAGAATAGGCAATCACCTTCAACACTTCGAAAACAATTCAACAAACATTTTCGCACAAACGTCAGCACAGCCCGCCAGCACTAATATTTGGAGGCGATAGCATACCAATACATGACACACATACCCATCTCGGACTTGCCCTGTCCCACGATCTTCACTTTCACGAGCACATAAACATAATTTGCCAACAAATTAACAGAGCACTTGGTCCACTGTATCCTATTGCAAAATATATACCCAGACCGATTCTAGATTAGATATACACCACATACATCAGACCTCACTTTGGCTATTGTGATGTTATTTACGATGGACAAATTACGATCCAAGATGCAACACGACTAGACCACTCTACAAGCCAGAGCAGGACGGCTAGTAACCGCGACACTCTTTAGATCATCTACTGAAAAAATTCGACTGGACCTAGGATGGACCTCACTATATACCAGACGACGCATACACAAGTTGATACTTTATCATAAATTAAGCGACTCAGAACAGAACACACCAAACTATATCAGTACTATTGTAATGAAGCTTACATTTTTTTCGGCATGCAATTTTCAACATTTTCCCATCCGACCAAGCCGCAAGACGCCCGGCCAGATCTCGGCCACCTTTTTCCTCCCCTCTCACATTGCCTTCAAACACCGCCGGACCGACCCTCGGTACGTGTCGTCTTCAAAGGCGGCATGAAATAAACAACGGCATCAGCCTCCCGTCTGGACCAAAACAACCGAAGGGTGCCCGGCCAGCTGTGACCCAGTCCCGGTGAAAACCTACAGACCGTCCTGACAGCCCCAGGCGGCTTCACCACACACACGGCCTGAGGGGAAGAAAGAAAGAAAAAAACACTCCCACCAATCAAAAGGCAGAACCCAATCCGGAGCCCTGGGAGTGGCTGGAAATTAGAAAAGGTGGAGCTACGGAATGGACGAAAATCTGGCAGCCTGGCAGAAGGGCTCGGGAGAATCTCTCTCGGACGCTCGCTCTCGGACGGTCTCTCTCGCGCAAGATCTCTCTCACTCTCTCTCTCACGGACTTTCGCACTCATGGAGGCAGACGTGACATGAAGTGCCGGGCGGTGGAGAGTGACGACGGCTGGAGGGCGACGACCATCGGGCATGTGAGTGTCATACGTCTGACATGTCTTCCTCTTTTTCAAACCTTTCCGAACCAACCTAAGTTCTATCACCCAGCTTGTGTCTCCTCAACGTCATTCACTTACTGAAAGGGGCGACCTGTTTTATTGGAGGGACCAAATAGGATACATTCAGGGTGGGGAGGGAGTGTGTCGCGGAGGGAGTGTGTCGCGGAGGAAGTTTGTCGCGGAGGGAGTGTGTCGCGTGCAAGGATTGAGATGGCGAGTAGTGTGTGTGTGTGTGTAAGAAGCGCGTGGGTGTAATGAGATGCGGCGTATGGAAATTTAAATATACTAGATTAATTATATAAATTATGTGGCAGTAGTCGGCAGTGATGGACGGGAACAGCGGCGGAGCAGGATCGGATCAAGTAAAACATGTAGTCCAGCACAATTATGCTTGCAACAATTCCTGTCTTCCTCTCCCCGTCTAAATAAACTCGGCCTTTAGACTAACAGGAGTTCAAACAATAATGCTATAGCTACCCACCGGCTGTGGTGCAACCCTTTTCGTTGCAATCCAAACTTTACGTGAACACAAGGTATGATGTTCACATGATGTTTGATGTTTGCCTGAGATGAATTTGCCATATAAAGTAAATCCACATATAAGCGAGGCAGTCGACCTGCGAGCCGTCCTCTTATGGACTGAACGTTCTCGGGTAACGGTAATGAGTGTCAAAGCCAGTTTTTAACTTGTCTAGAATATTAATGTTGTTTATATATACATATATGATCTGCGTTGCGAGAGGGTGCGATGAACGGACACTTCGGGGGGCATTAGCACATGCTCTGGTTCTTTGACTGCGAAATCCCGCTGGCCTCTGTGATCCAGGGGCGCAGGTGGGGGCGGGCACAGTATGCAGGTCGGATGGGCTGTCGAGCCCCACCTTGCGTCCGTCGAGTTTGGCGCCGAACAATAGGGTAATGCAAAACACTGCACGGTCGTGAGTCCGCCCCCCCCCCCCGTTCGCTATGCATTTGGACACGGAGCCGTGTAGCGCTCGGGGGGGGGGGGACATTCGGACAGGTTTGGCGTGCCATAAGCCCCGAAGCTGAAAGGGTAGGGCAGGCTAGGTTATATAGACGACCAGGGGACGTGCCCAACGTGGTAAGGATCCGTGCCCGCCCGTGAGGACGTTCACCTGGTCGCACAGTATCAGTATACGGAGAATAAGGCCCGGTGCGGCATCGACTGATTTTTTAAGGTTAAGGTATGAGAGTCAAAGACACCAGAGCACTTGTATAAGCCCTCGGAGCTAGTACGATGAGCCCCTCGTAGCATTAAGACTACATCCATGCGAGGAACACTGTCAATAATGGCGAGGCCAGCTATGATGGCAGTGGAAGGTTTACATATTCGGCCAACCTACCATCAAAAGTAGAGCAGTGATCCGTCGATATATGTGTTTGTGTACCGCTGAGGGGGGGGGGGGAGCGCAATTTGGGGACCAAGTATTTCATTAATTAATAGGGATAGAATGAATGGGACGAGCGAATGTGAAGTGAATGAGGAGAATGAATGTGCTTTAGGTAGCTTTAAGGACCAGCGGAAGCCACTTGGGGCTCAATCACAGGCACCTATTTCGAGTGGAACATTGCACAAAATTATACTACTATTAGCATCCAAAAGTCCCAACTCGGGACAAGTCATTGAAACCAACAGCAAATTGCATTCTCATTGATTATCTAAATACAACGTATTAATTCTAATTTGGCTAGACACTCATTTACCTATATGGTGTTCCCAAAACTTTGACCTCGCACACATATAAATTCGTGTTAGGGACGGTAGCTCAAACAACATCAAGCCGGCTGGGGTTTGGGGAGTGAGTGGTGGAGGTGGTGGGGAAACACAGCACAACACACCCCCGACAGAGGCACAATCAGCAAAGGAGATAATTAGCTCAATCTAAATCTAGTCAGCCCATGTTCAGGCTTGTTAAAGTGCAGTCTCAGTTAAAATAAAGCCCCCCAATAGTTCAATCAGATCAGTTCCAGTTAGGCTTGGTTAGCCCTCCATTTCCACACACCCATTATAGCCCTCACACACACAGCTTCCCCAGTCACACACCCCTCACCCGCCACACCCGCCAAACCACCGAAACCACCACCCCCACACCCCACCGACGGCAGAGCCGCCACCCCTACACTATCATACCTCAAACACGTGTGCACGAAATAGACAGGGAACTTCGTAACGCCAGCCATCACACAGTAGCTGCAAACCATACATCATCCTTTGAAAAAATCGTTCTTCCCAGCTACTAGACGTCTTTGGAACAGCCTAACCGAAAGCACACGCTGTCTCCCCCACATCTCCTTCAAAAACGCGATTACGCAGCAGTTCGGTGTGCCCAGTCCACCAAAATCCTACACTTTTGGATCAAAGAAAGGAAACTCCCTTCATACCAGACTTCGGGTTGATATGTCTCATCTAAACTCCCATCTATTTCGAATTCAAAGACGTGCATCTCCCGAATGTTCTTGCGGCTGCCAAAACGAAAATGTCCGGCACCTAATTCTAGATTGTCCAAATCACATTGACCCTCGAAATAAACTATTCAACAACATTTCACAACATCTTTGCCAGAATTTTCCAGAATTCCAGCCACTAACCAAGCTTCGTATCCTGCTACATGGGGAGGGATTGAGCGAAAACGACGGTTGGGTGGTAGCTTTCCATTTTCACAACTTTTTATTCGAAACTCAGATTTGACATGAACTAACATTGCTAACCAGTTAATAATGGCCTAAAGTTGCACTAAATTGGGGTCGCGACCCATGCTGGATTGGGCTGGCCCATGCTTCACGGGTGATCTGTGGCGTCGGCGTTAGGGATATGTCAGAAAATATCAGATTGAGAAGATTGTGCTAACGTTTAAATTTTGCTACAATGTCAATCAGAACTTCAGATAGGTGCCATGATTTAAGCACCTAGTGCTTCTGCACCACTCTGAGAGAATGTCCAACAGAACTGTAAGATGATTGCAATAAACGTTATGATGATGATGATGATGATGATGATGATGATGATGATGATATATATATATATATATATATATATATATATATATATATATATATATATATATATATATATATATATATATATATATATATATATATATATAAATATATATATGTATATATATACATATATACATACATACATACATATTGATTCATGTATATATATATATACCTATATATATATATATATATATATATATATATATATATATATATATATATATATATATATATATATATATATATATATATATATATATATATATATATATATATATATATATAAATTATATTTATATATGACTTTTGAAGTATGAAAGTTGTATACCAAAGAAAAACTGATGCTGACATGATACTGAAACGTATTTGTACAATATCCAGCTTATGACCTCGTGACCTAACCTTGCGTATACGCTGGAACAATATGTAGATTTCAAAACGATCAGTTAAGCCTTCGCCAAAGTGTACACTGTTTGAAAAGTAAGTACATAGAAAGGTCAAATCAGATCAAATATGGTCCGATCACACGAGATCAAGTAATTTCAGGTCTTTGGTTGGCCATCCAATGTCATGTCGCACAATTTAAGCGGCGCGGAAACCGAAATCAGATATGACTACCAGGAACGGTGATATTTTATATATGACGGCTTGGTGTAGAATATACATGTTATGTTATGTAATATACATGTTATGCACATGTTATTGGACTTAACAGTGTGTCATTGACCTTCGATACGTAACTTTGACCAGAATATTACATTGCATGTTCTTTATCATTTTCGGAGTGAAAAACTACCTCAAGTTGAATTTTCGCAACTCGATGCGTTAAGGAATTGAAATCTGACCGAACGTCACGTCGGGTCAAGGTTCAAATTCTCATTTCGAATTCAAAGCTTAACTCCAACAAGGTTCACATTTTACTCAATGTCTTAACCTTACTTAGCATTTTAAGAGAGCAGGATTGATCGTCTTGATGAAAGAACAGTGCGATCGAGTTTGGTGTTGATATGTTGCAGCCACTCCAAATGACGTCACCGTGAAGTTCTTGGAACATTGCACTCTTTGACCCATCTCCGGTCAATGATTTCGATAATTTGGCCTGAAATTTGTGTTAGGTATGCAAGGTCAATAAATAAGAAAGCATGTAGGGTCCCAGCTGAAGGTGCCGACAGCTGAAAGGGTCCCAGCTGCCGACACCATCCCCCGGCTGTTAGAAGGGACCCCTACCGCCGAAAGGGTCCAAGTTGCCGGCACCCTCACCCGGTTGTTAGAAGGGACCCCTACCACCAAAAGGGTCCCAGTTGCCGGCAGGAAGGCCCATGTAATGGGGGGCTTCTTGCAGTGCTCAAAAATTACAGTGCAGAATTGTGGCAATATAAAAATAGCTTTCGTGAAACGGAACTGTGTCCAACACAGCTATATTGATATTCACGTATCAAATCCCTCCCCCACGGGAGCTTGGCTGGCGTGGCAGCACGTGCGCCCTATATCATTTTCAACCGGTGAATTTGTCTGAAGCAAACTCGCCGATTCATCGATGGATTTCGAAGACGCATTTGCGAAAGCTATTTAGCCATTGATTGTCACAAAAATGCTGCACTGTAATTGGTTCAGTTGGTGCCCGCACAGATAAAAACACTGATATTGATCAGAATCGTCAAACGCGTCATATATGTAGCTAAACGACACCCCAGCAGCTGACGCTATTGTCCAACCTGACTCGATAGGCCTTGGGAATGACACTATAAACTAACCCAATGCCTATCGAGCCGAACTGACCTACCAGTCGACCATTACCATATTCAACTTCAAGATTCAAGTCACGTCAATTTCGATTTGTTTTCATTTATCTCCACTGAACAGAGAGCGCACGTGCTCCAAGCTGCCTAGCGTCCACCAGCCCGCCAATGCAGACTAGTTGATGGACACCATCATCCAGGGGCGGTCGGCCCCAGGGTCGGCCCATGTCAGGCACTAAGGCAGTCCCTCACCTGAGTAGAGCTGGGAAGTATTTTTGTATTCTATTTTCGTACAAATGATCCTTTCATCCACTCGAAGATAGCAAAGTTGAAAACAAAACTGGAAACAAATATGCTTTGGTGACTCGTAATTATCGTGAAAATTGAAGTTCACATTTACATCTTAGCTTCAAAACAGCTCTATCACCGGTCGGCAAATGCATGCCTCTGGCATATTTCGCCATATATTGCGCTTTCGTTTCATAAAAAGTGCAGGAAATGCGGCCTTTGTTGAGTGGAATCCGTTCTACTCCAATGGAAATCGCTCTGTGTGAGGGACACTTTTGAGGTGCATCGGGCCATGTTTTGCACAGAAATGGTCCCATTGATTCGTGAAAATAAGGGAATGTGCGGAATTGTTGGGCAGGAGCAAGTTGCCTACCCACCCACTTAGGTAGGTACGATATGGGCAAATACTAGAACCGAAAGCTCAACGAGGAAGTCTGTTAGTGACCAGCGGCTCTTACTGGCCTTTGATGGGATGCTAAGTCAGCTCTGTAAATGCAATGCATTCACTAGTGTTTCCAGGACGGACATATCAGTCCAGCCAACCAAGAAAAAAACAGCCTGATTTGGAGCAAACTTGTTCTTCAATCTCAAATTATGCAAAACCTAGTTGCGTTTTATGAAGGTGTTGCTCTGAGCTCATGCTTAGGTACATAGTTAGGCACCTACTAAGCTTTCCAAATCCAGGAATTTGAAAATTTGCGAGAAGTATTTTTTACTTGGCCGTACGAAACGACTCAAAACCAACTTTTCGTGTCCGCTCAACGCATGCAATTTGGGTAAATATATAGAAGCCCCTAGGCACTTTTTGTTAAAGCAATTGCACAGAAAATGAGTGGTCCCATCATCTTAGTCACATCCATAAACATTGCATTGGAATGATATATTCCAAGAATTCATAAAATATCTTAAAGCACAAATTTACCAAAAAGAACATAACAATCAATAAAAAAAAACATTTCAAACAACACTGAAAATAACATCTTTTGTGACAATGCAGATGTAGGCCATACCCCCTCACTTCAAAAAAAGTATGGGAAGTATACAGAAAAGGTGTTTTGTGTTGGGCAGCATATATTGAAGAATTATGTAATATTACAATAAAAACATAACCCAACCTAACCTAACCTGACCTAACCTAACATAATCTACTGATGTTAGATTACCTAAACCTACTGATATTGGATCAACTAATCCTACTCATGTTGGATCACCTAATATCACTGCATCACTGGAGTATCATCAATGTATCAATGTATTATCTGCAGTATCAATGCCAGTTGACATCATTTCAAAGAAAGAAACTCTTTCTTATATGCTATTTCCCAAAGAAATGGTGCCTAAAGAAGTTGCTGGGTAAACTTCAACAAGTCCAGTCCATGAATTATTGTTTCTGATTTGCTCTCAGGGGCTTCTGTATCAGTAAAAAAGTCGTTGTTTGGCAAGTCGGCAAGTCGTTGTCTGAATCGTTGGACTGATTGGATTTTCCGTAAATACCTCTTTTTGGTGTGCCATGATTGTGTAGAATGGACAAAAGTAGTCCTGCCTATATTAGGAACAATTGTTGACAGTCCATACAATATATTTGTGTGTGTGTGTGTGTATATCTGTGTGTGTGTGTGTGTGTGTGTGCGTGTGCGAAGAAGTAGTAATGTAAAGACCCATTTGATGTAAAATACCTTGCTTAATGTTTGCTTCAGTTTACCAAAGCACATGCACAATTTAGCATGACTATAGGAATTGTAGTTTTTTAACAATTGCGAACAGAAACTTTTTATCTTAGCCAACATTATTCCTGGATCTGCACCTGGATCTGTGGAATCCACGTCCTGTCTGAATATATATATATATATATATATATATATATATATATATATATATATATATATATAATATCTGTTTTCTATAACATCCTCACCAATATCGACCATTATCTAGAATACGAAATCTCACTGCTAAATCATTGAAACATAGTTTTGTCATCTATCATATTAGGAAAAATTACACGTCATCAAAATAGGACCAGGGAGGCCAGCGCTGTTTTGGGAAGCCCAGGCGGGGGCGGATGGATACAGAGGGATCTGGAGGCATGCACCCCTCATGGAAGGTAGTGCCTCTCCGGCCGGGAAAAGGCTCGGCTCCGGGAAGGCTCAATTGCATGCTTACTTCAAAATTTTCAGCCAGCGGTATCCCCTGAGAGAAACAGCTATTAATTTTCGGAACGAAAGAAATAAGGTGGAGAAAATCCGAGGACATTTTGTTCTGGGGAGGAGAGGGATACAGTCGCGATTTTTCTTCCTCACTTCATTTGGGTGCCTCGGACCACCCTTGCCATCATATACTCTGGGGAATCGGCCTCCTGGAGGAAATATTCCGGGCAAAGGATGCCCGGAATATTGTCCGTCTATACGCTTCGGTGCCTTGACGATAGGCCAGCGCTGCTCTGGCTATCCGCCCTTCATCGTTTCTCACAGGCAGCCCGGTACCCTCATCTGCCGCCTGAATGTCAATTTTCTGAAGAAAACAATGATAAACGTGACAGCATTGTGTTGGTCATTGACACAAGGCAATCGCCATTTTGCGAAATACGAGCGCCAAGCATTCTTACCTGTCTGTCTGTCGGCTATATTAGCGACTTCCTCGCCGCAGACATGGCATCTCTGACGCGGTCTTTCTCCGTATTTCCCATGTTGCGTTTGTGTGTGTGTATGTGTGTGTGTGTGCTGGTAGTGCGACTATGGTCATTCCTCTCTATCGTTAGCTGTACACAGCCGTTAAGGAAGCAACTTGTGCAATTCATATCGCGCTCGACACTTCCAGAAACATGATGTAGCGATATGATTGCACTTCAGCCACCTGATGTTATGGATCGTCGACATGTTTATTATTTGAAAAGTATGATCGAACGCAAAGAAGATGAAGACCAAGTGATTCATTCGACTCCTGCAGCAAAAGGGAACATTTGATCATCCGCGAGGTATTGTGTTACGGCTAACGTCCGCTTTAGACGTCCCTGGAGTTACCTAGAATCGCATTAGCATTGCGAAACATTTCAACTATTCAGAAGTCACTTCCTTCACATGGCCTTCCTGGATGTGGTCGGATGTAATTGTTGCCAGAAGCAGCATCCTTTAACTATCCGTCAGGTAGCCATGCTTGGTGTGGTCGGATATAATTGTTACCAGCTGTTCCTCTAACTATCCGTCAGGGAGTGTTATCGTCGTAAGTCGAACAGGGAAGTAGCCATCGCAATTACTGCATGTCGACCGACGCTAAAATGTGCACTGCGCTCTTCATACACGCTGGGGTAATGCCTTGGTTTGTGTAAGCTATGGTACTTAATGCCAGGCTAGTATGTGACTAAGCTGGGTCGATCACGCCAAGTGACCAATTTGTGCCGTACGTGACGCCGTTAACGCTTGCGCCTACGGAAGTTTCGCCACACCCTCTTCCCACTTCCTCCCTCAAATATTCGGGGAAAGCATAGTCAAGCTGGGATACTTACGGCTTTTAAGGTTAGTGCAGTTGGTCATGCCTTATGTTGTAATTGATTGCTGACCAGGATTCATCTGCTGTCTCGACAATTGCCATTAAGTCAAAGTTATAAAGTCAACTTCAATGTTTTCAGTTGAGTCCGGATTTCGAGCCGTGTGTCCCCACCTCCTCATCCCGCGTCGGTGGACGCTCCTGATTTCTTTTCGATGAAGTCTCTTGCCCCTCCCTTGACCTTAGCCTCCCCATGGACCAGCGCTCTGCGCGTTCTTTCCGCCAGTCTGTATCGGAAGCTAGAGCACTTCGCCTCCGACTTGATGACCTCCGCTGCCGAGCCTACGGGCTACGCATGTGGACCCTTCGATCCCCCTGGTCTTCTCTTCGGACCATCTAGAGCCAGATGGTGCATCGGACACGTCTGAACCGTACGAGTCCAACACCTCGGATCGTCCCAGCGACGACACGCTGTCCGACCTCGTGGTAAGCACGCCACTGACGACCGGTTCGGCGTCCGACCCACGTCGGGTTCCCCTCAAGGTACCCTTCCCCTCCCGGATCTCCGATCGTCGGACTCTGTTTCCCCGCGATTTCAACCGTACTTGTTCAGGACCACAGCATCCAGGCGGTTCTCCGCCGTGGCGTCACCACGTCTGTGGCGCACGCCGCCCGCCACTTCCGTGCGGACACCCTCGCTTCTCCTGCGATGGATGGCGACACCAAAGCCCTTGTCCTAGTTCTGACCCCTGCTGTGTCGGGTCTTCACGGTCCCCAAACCCTTCGGCGGAGTTCGGGATTTGCGCGACCTCAGCCTACTCACGCCGCACTTTCAGCTCCCGCGTCTGGGCTTCCCTGCCCCTTGGACCTGCTTGCCACACGGGCCCTTACTGGGCCATCAAGTTGGACATATCGTGTGGGCTCTATCATCTCCCGTTGGACCCCCGGTTGGCGCAGTTCATGGGCGCCCTGTATCGAGGTGTGGCGTCCACCTGGACGCGTCCCCCTTGGGTCTTAATAGTGCCCTTGCAATTATGCCACGCTTCACTATAGAAGTCGTCAGCCTCTTCCAGGCTGAAATCCTCTGCGCCACTGGCTGCATTTACCTCGACGACTTTCTGTTCATTGCCAACGCTCGCCCCCCCCTACCCCCACCCCACCCCTTCACCGCATACCGGCCATATTTCGTGAATGGCAACTCACCATAAGTGTGTGGTGTAAATCGGTTCTTGAGCTTACCACTTCCCTCCAGCATTATGGTTCAAACTCAGCCCAGACCTGGGTACACTCACGGTTCCACGTTACACTCAGGCCCGATTTCTCCGCTACCTCCGCCCTGCCCACATCCTATCCTACAAGTGGGTTCAGCAGGTGGCAGAGATGCTGCTGAGCTTCGTGCGATGGGAGATCAAATTCCCGTTGTAGTTCGCTATCGAAAACCTGCGGAATATCCGCTGGTTCCGCGTTGAACCGGTCACATCTCACGCATCCGCTGGTGCATCACCCGAAATCACTAGGACACCTGCCTCTATCTGCGCGATGCGTGCTTCGCCACCGACGGCTCACTCGTGCGGCTGGGCATCATCTCCGCGACCGATGCCTCGGCCCATCTGCGTGGCGAAATACGCCACCGCCCTGACCGCCGCGCTTCATATCACCTCACCAACAATACTGTGTGTCGATAATCCGGTGTGCTCTTTAATTTACAAAACGGTCGTTGCCGTTCTGCTTGGACGCTTGTCCCGACTATCCGCTGTCGTCACCGCTGCTTCAGTGTCCGTCATGTTCCAACGGCCTCTAGCCCAACCGATCGCGTCTGCCGCCTCTGAATTGTACCCTCTGGTGTTGCGTGAGGCCATATCGTGGTATGCCGCTATGACATTGACGGCGCAAATCGGTCGCAACAGTGCGCGCGCTGTGTGTCGAGTGTGCAGCCGCTGGGCGCGCTGTGTCGAGTGTGCAGCCGCTGGGCGCGCTGTGTCGAGTGTGCAGCCGCTGGGCGCGCTGTGTCGAGTGTGCAGCCGCTGGGCGCGCTGTGTGTCGAGTGTGCAGCCGCTGGGCGCGCTGTGTCGAGTGTGCAGCCGCTGGGCGCGCTGTGTCGAGTGTGCAGCCGCTGGGCGCGCTGTGTGTCGAGTGTGCAGCCGCTGGGCGCGCGCTGTGTCGAATATGCAGCCGCTGAGCGCGCTGTGTGTCGAGTGTGAAGCCGCTGGGCGCGCGCTGTGTCGAGTGTGCAGCCGCTGGGCGCGCGCTGTGTCGAATATGCAGCCGCTGAGCGCACTGTATGTCGAGTGTGCAGCCGCTGGGCGCGCGCTGTGTCGAATATGCAGCCGCTGGGTGCGCTGTGTGCGTATTGTGGAGACGGTATCGGGAGGGCGGGAGGAGAGGAGGTAACGAGTCGGATTCCTACAGGACTATCAGCTAGACATCTACCTGCGCCAGGAGTGGCGAGACGAGCGGCTCGGCTCTGTCGGCGACCAGGACGAAATGCTCATCGTCAGCCGAAAACACGTCATCGACAAACTGTGGACGCCCGACCTCTACTTCCTCAACCTGAAGGTGCGACACCGGACACTACAGATGAAGTGCGACTCGCGATATGTGAGGCGACTTCGGACCACGGTTTACTTGTCAGTCGTTACAGCTTTACCTATTGTCGTTGGTTTATGGGAGGATGTCACAAATGAATTAATGTAAGATACCTTAATACCGACCTGCATGGACGAAGATACAGGGCTACAGTGCTATTTGTGCTCAATTATAGGCATGACTTGCATTGACCTGTGACCTTCTGATGTTAATTTTCCTTGATCACAAATGTCCCCACCAACGCACTCCGTATTGTGGGTATCCATTGTCCAATTCTTATGGACAGGTCTCGTTGGAGAGAGGGTACCAGTCGCGTCGCATCGGTGACTCCTTATTTGCGTCTCCAGGACGCCAAGTACCATGACGTCACCATGCCCAACGTGCTGATGAGGGTGTTTCGAGACGGCCGAGTTTTCTTCAGCATTCGGTACGTACTATGTTCTACCGTATCACCTGATTGTTGGCGACTGCCCACGGAAGATGCTCAAAGGGTTTCGAGACTTGTGCCTACGCACAGACCCAGGCTGCGTGCTTGAGCCAAGCTCATGGTGTGAATAATGCAGCAAGCCACATCTGACCAGCACAACCGAATCTGACCAGTATCTAGCAATTTATTATTGTTCACAGAAGATTATGCACTGTTGATTACTGAGTGTTTTCCAACTTATAAAAGTAGCATAGCGAAAACCAACTTTCATCCTTTTACTTCAGCTGATGTTGCCCACGGCCCTTGTGTTCACATTATGAGGGAAAGTTTGAACTGCCTCCCTGCCGATCGATTTGGATGTGGTGCTGCTATTAGAGTGTGCAGAACTTAAATCGAAGCTTGGACCAGATGTGAAAGCACGTTGGAAATGAGTACGTTTCAGTCAATCGTTGAGCGGAATCGGTACATTTTCGGGCATCCGATAAATCAACACATCAGGCGTTCCTTAGATGGACAGGACGTATTTTCTTCCGACATTCTGGCGTATGAACGTGGCGACATATTATGAACTATGAGAGTGTATGGATGTTGTTGCCTTAACATTGCGGACTGCTTTCAGGCTAAACTTATTATTATCATGCCAGATGAAACTGCAAAAATTCCCCTTGGACACCCAGGAGTGCGGCATCAAACTAGCAACATGTAAGTAGGAACCACGGCTTATCCCGGGAGGTCGCGGTTCGTCTTGCTTGCAAACAAGACCCGGTCTCTGAAATACCACGCCGTTGTCAAGCAACTCACGTTCGATACTCACTTCCATATGCAAGGTTCAACTGCCGCGGGCTTCCATCACACGTGGCAGTATAATGCACTCTGCTGTCATCTGCGTACTACGCTGGCACGCAGAGCCACGTGCGCTGAACCTGTACTCGGGTGCCGACGACTGTCGATATCGCAATGGCGCGCCATACGCGGCCGTCTCTCCTCCTGTGCAGTACGTAGCACGAACCATTTGCGACCTTCTCTACACACTGCACCCATGGTGTGGTAGCTTCCGCATGCCTTTCTGGGGATTGGCGATTGTTGTTGCGTGTCAATTGATGTGTATTGTAAGTGTTTATATGCTACATGTTAATTTATGTGCATTGTATGTGCTATGTGCTACGTGTCAATTGATGTGTATTGTATGTGATACTGACGTCGTGGATCCTGTCAAAAGTGGCCACAAGCAATGAAGATCACCTTTCACCACGCTTCATTTTTTAGATTGTATGCGTCCTATCAAGGTTCGATCGTCCTAACTTGCTGCGTGAGAGAGGCCAGCTCCCGCCTCCAATAACGTCTCGGTTGTGAGCTGTCCTGCCTTGTCGTGAGAGAGGCCAGCCCCCGCCTCCAATAGCATCTCGGTTGTGAGTTGTCCTACCTTGTCGTGTGAGAGGCCAGCCCCCGCCTCGAATAACGTGTCGGTTGTGAGCTGTCCTACCTTGTCGCGTGAGAGGCCAGCCCCCGCCTCCAATAACGTCTCGGTTGTGAGTTGTCCTACCTTGTTGTGAGAGAGGTCAGCCCCCGCCTCCAATAACATCTCGATTGTGAGCTTGTCCCTTGTCGTGTGAGAGGCCAGCCCCCGCCTCCAATAACGTCTCGGTTGTGAGTTGTTCTACCTTGTCGTGTGAGAGAGGCCATCATCCGCCTCGAATAACGTCTCGGTTTGAACATTAGAGTGTGAACGTATGTACAGGCGATTTAACCAAGTCTTGAAGGGGAGCTTGACTGCTTGCCCATTCTACTCAAAGTATTGGGGCTAGCTCCTCTTCTGGCTCTTGTTTGCTACATTACTCATGTAAGGCACAACACACTCATAGGATTTATGCTGCGTTTTTTGTTTGTTTTGTTTTGCTTGTTCGCGTTTGCCAATTTAATTAAGCAACAGCAGATTTCACCATGACACTGGGAGGGATCAATCCTAAGTTCTCAGCGTGTTCATTGCCATATACTGTGCTCTCTGACAAATTGATGGGGACTTCAATAAGAAATTCTCCAGCTGCTTCCCAGCTGATGCAGTTTTCAGCTCTGTCATAAGGATTCCAGCGCCTCTAAGTAAATATGTATGCCTGTAAGCACGTCACGTCAGTGTTGCCTGATGCGACAACAATGTGGTGTGTGCAAATATTCTGCTTTCTAGATTTCGGAGTACCTCATATCTGTGACGGGAAACTGGCTAAGACACATGCATTCCTCTTACATACATGCAAACTGGGCTAGCTACCCGCTCTGGTGTTACCGTACACAAGCTCAATGCCCGGCGAATTCCGGTGCGATACCAGTCACGGATACCCTTATGACGGCTTCGGCGAAGTTACCTGTCTGGATATCACGACAGGAGCTACTCAGACACGCATCAGTATCTCCATGAATACATTGAGGTTGAGTCGGCGGCCGCCATGAACTGCAGGCCGCTGACCCATGCAATGACCGACAATGCTGCCAGCACCGTCGATATGACCTCATCGGCGACGTCTCGACGACTGTGTCCATCTGCCGAGTCCATGAGCATCTGAGCCGTTGCCGGACATGTGGATGCGACCGTCTCGCCGCGAGCTACCCCCCCCTGCATGCAACTGAATCATGTCTCAGACTGAGGTCACGGAGGTGCCAAGGGTGACCCCCCTTGGGGAATGTCAGACACGACCCCTGCCAGGACGTCGGCCCGGATAATGCGCCAAGCCATGCCAGCGCACAATCCTCCCAGTTGGAGAGCGTGACAGTCAGCGGCGCTTAATGCCCTCTCCGACAGAGCGGGGGCGTCCGGCGCTGACGGGCTCACTAATCTCTGTGTCGTGAAGTTTGTCAAGCGGGTTCTTTGTTCTGGCAGAATTATGCGCCATAGTGATATAATTGCTATGCTTATTTTTATTACTGGCAGCGTAACCCTTTGAGCGGATCCGTCAGACGAAGTGTGCCAGAAATACACAAACCAGAAATGACGCATCAGAATACGCCACATGCGCAGCATGTATCAAATCTCGGAACGTCACTTTTCCTCGTCGTACATGCCGACATGGCGAATAGCACCAGACGTTACCGCAACCAAGCACGTCTCAAGTTAAAATCAGATTACCTTCCCAGTCGTCAGAATTAACGTATCTAAATGAATAGACAGAACGATGAAGAAGTGCACCAGCAAAATGCGCCATTGGGGCAGTGGAGGGGAATGAGTGGGGCAAGAGGCCGGATATGGGCCCAGTTGCGTTGTTACCTGGAATCGATATGGACAATCATCAAAGGGATCACATTTTCCCATTTACCAAATAAAGACTTCTCAGCACCAGCTAGTGAGCCCTCAACTCGGATGGTCTCTTTATGCCCGCCTAAGGATATACCACAACAGCGGGAAAAATGGCCGCATACAGTGCTGCAATATTCTCAGTGTATTTCTGATAATTTTTGCGTCTGACATGACAATTTCAACCTCAGGTCACGTAAGATCATTGACCTAGCTCAGTTCAAAGATGACCACATCCAAAAAATTTGAGGATGGATAACTCATACGCATGAAGAGATGTTGAGATGAAGCTTGCTACGTGAGTGCCCTTGGAAAGTGCGCCTAGGACGTATATCTCGGATTTTCTTTCAGGTTAGGTCAGTGACCTGAGGTCACTGCCAATCTTGGCCCATTTGCGGCAATTTTCCTATTTTGTAATATGCATGTCCTGCTAACATGATTTTTACCGTTGTATGCCTGCAGAAGCATTACAAGTTCTTCATCCAATTTGTTTGACCTCCGCCAAGTGGCCTGAGGTCAGGTCACGATAACTTGGCCAATGTGGGCTTAGCCTATTAAGATACTACTGTTTGTATGGTTTATTTCGTGTTTTCAGGGCCTAAATAGTGTCAAAGTTGCACTGCACAACCTAAAGTACACTAACATGCGGAAATAAAATGTTTCCAGAAAAATTCTTCTTTTAAAGAACGCCATTTTAAGTTTTAAGATTAACCCAAAAATAAAAAGTAATACTATTTTCGGACCCTATCCCCCGAGGGCTTTACGACGATTCCGAGGTGGTTTTAGTGCAGCACTTAGTTTGGAAGTTACACTTTACAAGTTAGAAAGGATCTTCTCCTAGACATGGTGTGAGGGTCTTACCGAAAAGGTTCACAATGCCTTTCCTCTCCCCTCACCCTTTGTGACCAGCATTGCTAAGTCTCTGGCTCTCCTGCAACAAGCACAGAACTGGTCATCACACCGTTCGTGTTCTGCAAGAAGATTAGGACCTGACCATAACTGTCCCTCATTTTCGTTCGTGGCGACTAACATCGGACATCCCACATTGTTGGCACTTCACCCCTGCATTGTGGGTAGGGGGTGGAGTGCCAGGGCCGCAACAAGATCATACATCTTGGTTAGTAAAACTGTAAAGTCTTCCTTTGCAACACAAATTATGGACGAACATTTACCTCGTTCCTTAACACGCGCCCTGGAGGGCCTCTGAAAATCACGCGCACTGGAGGGGGGGGATTCCGCCCCCATAAGATCTCGGCTCCTATTAAAGCTGGAGGAACGAAATTCGCAGGGTGGATGAGTACGGTAGTGAACTCTATTGTGTGCATATTTCATGAGCTTAGGTCAATATCTTCAAGGTCAAATGAGGTTACATTTGTCCAAATTGTCTTGTTTTGTGTGGCTTGGCTTGTCATTGTTATGGATCGCTGTGATTTTGTTTAAATGCTCCAAAATGGGCATCAATGATGTTTTGAACATTACTAATGATGCAATACAGATGCTAGACCCGACATTTCACCTCAGGTCACCTATATAGCAGCACTTTATCAGGTCAGTTACCTGTTCCAGTTACCGGAACCGGGCCGCCCGCCCGACTGCTCCGTCGGGCAGCTCGGCGCAACCGGCTTCGCGAAGAAAGGAGTGAAGTACATGAATAAAGTAGGAAACGCAATGACAAACAGTACAAATGACAAACACTAGGCCATTTATTACAACATTTCATTTGATCAAGTTTGGTTCCATTAACCTGTCATGAACTTGACCTGGCTTGACCTCGATGACCTAACATGACCTTGAAACTATATAGCATATCAATATACATCAAACAAGTCGCTAGTGTTGCCAAGAACACTTCCCTTTTGCGTATATACGGGAAGCGCATCAGCGCCCATTTTTGTGGTCTGGCGCTAATAATTTTTTTTTACTTTAATAGCCCCTAGCTTGATACATTTTCAGCCGATTTCAATTTTTCTTGCTTTAAGCACGTGCCGGTCATTTCTAAGCAGGTACGCAGAAAATCGCGTATATCGAATGGTAAAATCTGCAGTTATCTACGAAAAACCGGAGGGGCGGGCGGATTTCGCCCCCCCTCCAGTGCGCGTGTTAAGATATGCTTCAGGAGCAATGTTATGTTGAAGTCGGTACAAATCAAGGCTAAAAGAGCCGTCATGTTGAGTGAAGATATCAGGACGTAGACGGCTGTGGCGAACAGCTTTTAAGGTTTCAAAAGCCCGATGTTCGGGACAGGTCGTTTATAGGAAACGTTTTTGCATACCACACCGAAGCAGACTGAACAAGTTTTAGCCCAATCCGACCAAAGGTTTCGGAGTTTAAAGCATCCGACAGTATTTTGAGGTCATACAACAAGGGTATCTTTGACGATAGATGGTGCGTTTCACGACAGATCGGCCAATGCACTTCACCCCATAAATTTTGATTCAGACAAAAATTTGCGCACAGGGTAGTTTTTTGCTCTGAATACGGCTGTGCAAATTTCATCACGATTCGACCAACGGTTTTTGAGCAATGACCTCCGGCATTATTTTTAGGTCAAATAACATGCGTTGGTTTGACGACGGTTGGTTATTGGTTTTACAACACGTCGACCGTTGAGTCATATAGCGTTGCCAATCTCTCACGCCGATTGGTCGCGGGCGAAGAGTAGCGACAGGTGAGACTCGAACCCACAATCTTTCGATTGTGAGACGAGCATCTTACCCCTAGACCAATCGTCCCCTGGGTTTGAAGACGGATATCTCATCAATAAGAAGATGGAAGGGTGACAAATTATATATATTTCAGAAGCAAAAGGATCAACCGAAACATACCCGAAATAAAATATCAGTATTTCCTACACTTGACCTCGTAACCTCATGCCCACATGACCTCGTGACCTCTCGTGCCCATCGAAATATACAAATTTGACGGCGGAAATAAAAGTAGGCATGATTTCGCTGCCCCCCAAAAAATGCGTTCTTGTTATAAATGTCCGGTATGGTCGTGAGCTCTTCGTGACTTTTCGCGAGTTTGCGTGTTCCGCCTAGGACGGATTTCGTGTAAGCTTTCTTCCATTGGAAAGCTACATGAGGTAGAACAATGACATGCAGACATATGATTGGAAATTTTTGTTTTCGAAGAAAAACACCTTCATACCTTTTTATTGTAGATCTTATAGTTTCCCTTGAAAGCCATCACGAATTTCAAGGTCACTAGTTACCGATAGGTCACTCATGAGTGTATTCCCTCTTTTCATCATCGATGAGATATCTATCGCCAAAGATACCCTTGTTGTGTGACTTCAAAATACTGCCGGAAGCTATGACTCCGAAACCGTTAGTTGGATCGGGCTAAAACTTACTCAGGCGTATTCAGAGCACACGACTACCCTGTACAATGGTACATACTACATACATTTTGGTCTCAATACAAATTTATGGGTTGTAAAATTTGAAAATTCTTGGTCGATCTGTCGTTGAACGCACCAGATATCTCATCGATAAGAAGAGCAAGTGTGACATATTATGCATCTTTGAGAAGAGAAATGATTAAAGAAAACATATGCGTGATCAAATATCAATATTTCGCACGTTTGATATCGTGACCCCATGATCTCGTGACCTCGTGACATTCTGTGACCACTAGCACATTGCAATTGATAAATTTGATAGCAGAAATACAAACGGGCATGATTTGGCTGCCATATAATTTTAAAATGTGTTTTACTTTTAAATATCCCATATAGGCGTCCGTTCTCTATGGCTTTGTATGGTTTTGCGATTTAAGGACCGGACGGATTTCAAGTAAGTTTTCTCCAATTGGGAAACTACGGGGGATTGAACAATGAAATAAAATGGGTGATATATAACGTTTCTTCCCAAAATGTGTAAAACTTATTAATGAAAGTCTTATAGTTATGTAGCCGATTTGCGTCACAACTCCAAGGCCCCCGCCGAGGCGAACGGTACGTCTCGGGACGCTACTATACATACGACTAAACCTGGACAGGAATCATGCAAACTGACATTTGTAATTTGCAATGCTTCTGACTGGTCTGAGTAGGTAAAATGTTCCGAAATCAGCCAAGCATATTCATGGGTAACAAGTGTGGATATTCCCAGAAATCATTGTGACAGGTTACGTTTGCAACAATAGAGACCGAGAGGCTTTACACGAGGAGGGGATTGTTTGTCCTCCCCGCGGTGCACAGCACCGCGGGGAGGGTTGTTCCCCCCTCTGCAGCCAACATGTTATCGAAGCCCAGATTCATACCACACATTGGTACACCTGAAGCAAGTAATCAAGTAATCCCCCTCATCACTGCCTCACTTGTGCCGTGTTCTTTCCTGTTTTGCAGTTTCGTTGAAGCTGTGTTGCGCCTGGCTTCTATTCATGTGTAAGCAAAGGACAAAGATTACAAATTCTAACAGCAAGGTAAATTATTTGAAGGTAGAGCACGCTGTAAATGTGTCCTTAAATTCCTTGGGTTCAACATTTGCATGGTGTACTTTTCAAGTGGCTCACGACATGGTGTGGTGAAACCGATAACGTAAGGTGTGTGTTTTCTTCATATTTATTATTGGCAAAATATGCTGGAGTTGTTTTCAGTGGTATTGATTGGTACCTCGGTGAGTCCATTACAAGTAATAGAACCTGTGCGAGTGATATTGGCACAACTGCGTAGTTAGGGTGTGCATCAAAGAACTAATTCTACAATCTCTGCAACCCAGTATGGTTTGGATGGTATGCACTAATCGAAACTCACGTATTGCATTGTTACATGAGTGCTATTTGCTCTCCATGAACAACTTGTGACTGTATTGTCACATGGGCAGCATTTTGCTCTCCATGAACAACTCGTGGCGTACGCAAGTATTAGCACATGCTTTTGCTTTTCTTTTTACTACCATGTTTTCCACCAGGAGACTAGTCGTTCCGTCGTGTAAGCATATCGGCTTTAAATGCACCAGACTAAACAGCGTAGCACATCACTGGGCCGCCAGCCCCTGTCGCACGGCCAGCCCCTGTCGCACGGCCAGCCCCTGTCGCACGGCCAGCCCCTGTCGCACGGCCAGCCCCTGTCGCACGGCCAGCCCCTGTCGCACGGCCAGCCCCTGTCGCACGGCCAGCCCCTGTCGCACGGCCAGCCCCTGTCGCACGGCCACCCCCTGTCGCACGGCCACCCCCTGTCGCACGGCCAGCCCCTGTCGCACGGCCAGCCCCTGTCGCACGGCCACCCCCTGTCGCACGGCCACCCCCTGTCGCACAGCCAGCCCATGTCCTGACCCGAAGCACAAAGCCGCCAACTGCGGCCGCCGCGCCGCTCCAGACCATTGGCGATCCTCCGAACGGCGGCGGTCCGCGCCGACACGTGTGGAGCGCGTGCCGCCAGCACACACAGATGTCGCTGGCTCATGGTGCGTGGCCTCGGTGACCCTGTGTCGACGCGACGCGGTCCGCAGAAGCGCCCCGACTTAGAGACGGCAGGCTCTGACTGCCGCCGACCGGACGATCCGCCCGTTCACCAGCTGTGAGCTGCCAAGACCGCCTCTGCCATCGTCACGGGCGGCTTCGGTATCAAGTTGGATAGGGGGGGGACAAAATGCGTCCTGGCGTTTTTGGCATTAGTTTGCTTTCATTGGAACGAACCACAGCTGTGATGTTGCCGCCCATCAGAGGCTGATAATGACAGGAGCGCGATGAGAGGGGAAAGCGCTGAGCTGTGGATGATGAGGACCTTACGTCAACCATCGTAGCGTTACGTCGTCAATGGTTATGTAGGCAGACTGTATTTTAGGAAGTTCAACGGGACGAGGCGCTGCGTGGTTGATAGCCCAATAAAGCTCAATAACAACAACGTTCAACCGAGAATTAATGTAGCAACAGACACACCAATTCTAAATTGCTCCGCATGTCCTGCATGTATTGCTTAGTCTTGTAAGGAAATTGAATGCACACGACTTGATAGCATTATGCAGAAGATCAGTTCTCACCTGATCTGCATATTCCCCAATTGTGCACATTGCCAATAGTTGATCTCATCGAATTGATCGAGCCCGAATTTGAAACATGTGCCTGTTTGGTGGTGAGTGCAGTGGTGTCTGATGGGATGTTTGGCGACCATATGCAGGTGATGTCATTGGACGGTAACCGCGTGCACAAAGCTTTTCATTCAGTCGCGTCGATCCCCAAATCGTTGACACCACCGAGGGTGGTTAGTTCTCTTCACGATGAGCGTGTGTAGCTCTATAAGAGTGCTGGAACATCGAACAAACTCCTTTGCTGAGCTGGCATGTGCCTCACAATGGAGAGTTAGTGGCGTTGGCGCAACTGGACGACTCGCACAGACAACGTGCCGAATTCTTTAGTTTACATTTGATACTAAGCAAATTTCGGCTCACTGTTGACCACTTCGTGAGATCTATTCATGGTGCATCCTGTAAATTGAGGAAACGACACCACTTCCGGCAGCTACATTGGAACACGCCAGTCTGCAACTCCCCAAACTTGCCTGGAGCTTATATTGTTTTATTGAGAAGCTGCTCAATGATAAAGTTAAAACAACTGCGCCCCATTCCGCAGAAACCCCAGTACTTTCTCTTGGATAGATTATTCCTAATTACGTGTCTACCTGAGTCTTTCTAGTCGCGTTTATACCGATATATGGTCCAGGGGCCGCTGAGCCCAAGCGGCGATATCGCTGACGCCCAATGACACGTCAGGTCATTGGACCACTCGGCCACACACACAGCCCTTTCCCTCCACACCCATCGAAACTCCGTGTCTGTTTCATACATTCGAAGTCTGCTGAACTCGACGCTTACGTTAATTGTAAGGTGCAAACACGAGCTGAATTGTGAGGTGCAAGCACGAGCTGAATTGTGAGGTGCAAGCATGAGCTGAATTGTGAGGTGCAAACACGAACTGAATTGTGAGGTGCAAACACGAGCTGAATTATGAACTTCTTTGGATAACGCTATGAATAATGCCTGTACTTACATGCATACGGTAGCCGGATGAGTATTTAAGTACATACCAATGTAAGTCGCCACAGGTGCTGGACGAGCGTGGTCAAGGGGCGGGTGAAGTTGGAGATCTCCTGCTGTGCGCAGACAATCGAGCGCCGTTCCGCACTTCAAAAAGTAAACAATGTAAAGCTTCTGATATCAAAATTGAAAGACTTTTGTCGTGCGTGCAAGCGACCAGTCTGGGTCGGACGTCGTTCTCACTCACAGTATAGTAGGCGATAAACACGCCGTACATATAAATTCAAATAACTTAGTCTAGCCATCAGAGTCCGAGTACTCGGTCCCACCAACCGCCAAAATGTCTGTCTCCCGCTTCTGGTTTCACTTATTGTTGCTTTGTTTTCAAACCAATCCATTCATTTCACTTGTGCATGCCACCAAATGAAGTAATCATGTCCTGTCCGTCGTACAGGGGCCCGCCGACGTTGTGTCAGAGCGCGATATCGAACGCCCGTGGTGTTGCCACGGACGCTAAAAAGGTCGACTCCTCGTGAGTCCCATAGCATGTGGCGCCGACATCTATTCAGACATTGAATGACACGCTGGTTCGTCCACTTCTTTACTCGTGGTTCATGTCTGTCTATGCTCACCTAGGTCGTCGTATTCGCATTCCTGAACGCCGGCGAAGTGCATAGAGGCAGTCAGCTTATTGAGCGCTGCAATCTGGGGCATCTGCTTCTGGCTGACTGCGAAGGCTATGTGCAGTGGCACCGGCGCGGGGGGGGGAAAATTGAAATCAGGTGGGGACTGTCCCTCCGAACTTTAGCCCGGTAAAAAGCCCCCTCGCCCCCCGACTTCCCATCGAAATGCAAGCCTATTTCTAGTTTGTCCAGAGGATCCTGTTAGGAGACCAGAGGGTCCCTTGATCACTGTAGCATCTTCCAGGCTCTCTTAGCTGCCACGGGGGCCGCTTAGCGAAAACTGGTCTCTCTTGATCGGCCAAAAGGCGCCTGAGCAGCCACTGGGCCAACTCAATAACAAAGTAAGGGCCTGGGCAGGCAGAGGGACCACATGGGGGGGGGGCCTGATTCACCAGAGCAACGTTCGAGCAGCCGCAAGGGCCCCTGGTTCCTAAGTGGCAAAAGAGGGGCCTTCGCCAGGCAGAGGGAACACAATTCCTCTGACTGGTCACAGGGCCCCTGAGGGCCTTCTTCAGTGACAAAAGAGGGTTCCGAAGCAGCCAGAGGGCCCCCTGAGGAAGTGGCAGAGGGGGGGGAGGGGCGGGAATGGGGCCATGAGCCCCACTTGGGTTCATGGTCCAATGATGTGCCAAGGCATTCTCATTGAAGGCATACGTTGAATACGTAGGCATTCTCTTCACCAAAAATAAGGATGTAATTCTCAACTTTACACTTGCCTGCTTAGTTTATATTAATTGCCTAATCGGTTAATTACATGCATAAATTACACCTGCTTCATTGGGGAACCCACTCTATTGGGCCTACGTCATATTTAGTATCAGGGGTGTTGTTTTGCATAATTTTGGATTTTGGAGAGGCATGTGCCCCCCCCCCCCCCGCTCAATTTTGCCTCTCCAATAGTGCATTTGACCCCCACCCACACCCAGCATGAAATGGAAATGGGAATGCAGCAAAAAGCATAACACTGCGAGCTGCGATCGGGGCGGGAGAGCCGACGAGTCTCGCCGATGACCTCGCCGATGACCTCGCCGATGGCCCCGCCGATGGCCCCGCCGATGGCCAAGTCGATAGGCCCTCCAATAGCCCTGGAAGTAATAATGTCCGTCCGTTCACTCTGGTGACATGCCATTGAGGACGGTTTCCATGCGACTGACCGCCACAGTTAACGTCGCGATTATACCCTGCCACTGACAAAAAGAACGCTTTGAGAACATGTTCGTTATGTTGCTCACGAAAGGACAGCTATCGGACTCAATGCATTGAATGAGTGCAGGTTTTAGGCAGTGAGAACCTATATTTTGCTGATTTATGCCATGGACCAAGTAAGCTTCTCAACATTCACGCGTAATTATATCGAGGCATCGTGAGGAATAATGCAGGTCTCAAGTTTGATCGAGTTGCGACTACCATGAGACTAGATGCTGGACTCATCGTCCATTTTCTTCCAACCGCGTCCGGCCGCCATTGCTGTGCAATCTGTTTGGAGTTACCCAGCTATAGCTTCCCAGTGATTGCAGTCCGAAGTATGCAGATGATTATGGAGAACAATGGTAAGTTGAATCGCATCACATGATATTCCTTTTAAAAATTGTCTACAGCTGATTACTCATGTAGTGTGGCCAGCGTACTGGCGTCCGGAGACAATGCCAACTGGCACGGTCTGCGCTGCTAAGAAGCCTGCCGCCATTGCTGACACCAGGTCTGAAGCCGAGGCTTCCAAGGATCTGTCAGCTGCGGTAGCCAGTTGGCCCAGAGGAGCTTCCTCTGATGACAACGATAATGCTGCCCAAGCTGCCTGCGGCAGCCGTTGAAGAAATCGTCTTCAACAGCTCACGGATACAGAAACAGACTTGTATTGAGGTAATCCACAATTAACTTATGGCTATTTCAACCTCGCGTTAATATGGCAAAACAGCAGGGCAGAAAAGGTCAAAATCACAGAGCAGTTAAACCGGTGGTCGTGCATGTCATAATAAATTGCAGCAAGGCGAGCAACAAATCAGTCGGGCTCGGGCAGCACGTCAGACAGGTGCCGCCGTAAGTGGCGACCGTAGATCGGCACGGGAAGCCGCATCATGCTCGGATGGCAACGAGTTGTACAGCAGTGATGCTCCCTCGTGAAATCGCCTCTTCCCTATCTCAGTGTGGAACCGGGAGACATTCAAGTGATGGTCCTGGCGGGTGGTTCGATCGTAAATCTCCGCCACGGTGGTGAGACCATGGGCCAGTGATTACGGCTCCCCATGACGGCGCACCTTGTGCGTGAAGAACAGGGTGTGGTACCTGGCCAGGTTCTCCGTGCTGAGCCAGCCCAGTCTCCTCAGCAGATCAGAAATATGGTCACAATATACGTGTGGGCATCTCCTGCTATACCCAGTTCTGAGTGTATCCGCAGGAGCAGCTGGAACGTCTTCTGGTCTGCGATCTGTTGGCCGGAAAATAGGGCTTTCAGGAGGGCCGCTCGCGATCCCGCCAACGTTGACTCAGGGAGTCAATAAGGGCCACGAAACTGGACGTCCGGGCCCTGATAATATCCGCACCTGCGTGGTGATCGACACAGAAAGGCTTGCTACCAGCAGGTCGAACTTGATGCTGTCTTTTTTAGAACTATTTTTTAGAACGAAACGGCAAAGATTCCGTATCCAGCACAAGTTCAGTAAAGTACTCCTCATACTGTCGTTTGTTTAGCTTCAGCGGTATGCCTACTTAACACTGCTCTGCTGTAGGCTCTTGATTATAATAGTCATGAAGTATACAAATACCATGCAGGAATGAACGAGATATCGCGGAGTGTAATTGAATACCTAATATAACTGAAAAGCCTTCTGGAGGATGACGAGCGAGAGTGCAGAATAACATTTTCCACACTCTTATTCTGCATCCTAAACTAGGCCAATTAACACGCAATCGTGTGTTGAAGGCATGATAAATGCAATTTTGTACATTTCAACTGAATTACCCGGCCAATGTATCTGGCAGACGATGGTCCGCCCGATACATGCCATTTGTTGGCAATGCCATCTTTGAGCTGACCGTAGTTCTGGGGCCTCGGGCTGACCTGCTGAGTGAAAACCACGAAGCTTCAGCGGATAGACTTTTCATCCTAATGGCTGGTTGCGGAGTTCGGTAACATAATCTTACCAACCGTAGCGCAAAAACATCAGCTATGTCGTATTTTGTTTACTATATATTGGACCATGAGTGGAATAATTATTATATTTAAGCTACTCACCTACGGCTCGTGGATGATATAAAATGTTCCAGTCACGATTGGTTGAATAATTTTAGTTCATGCCGGCTATCATATTAATTTTATGTGTATTTCAGCTTAACCACCAGTGCAATTGTGGGGAATGAATAGCAAATGGACTGTCTCTAAAGGTTATTGCACTCAGGCACTGTATAATACGAAGTTCATCGCACCGTACAATTAACACTCACCGTACGATGAACACATACTGTTGAACCACGGTTTTGCAAAGGCACTCGATCGAATATGAATCTGGGGAGGGAGCGGACAAAGCCAACAACGCGAGCTTTGGAGTCATCGGCTCCATTGCGCCAGCTCAGGGTCGTCGGCCCCACGGCGCCAGCTCCGAGGCTTCAGCCCCACGACGCCAGCTCAGAGTCGTCGGCCCCACGATGCCAGCTCAGAGTTGTCTTCCTCATTGTACCAGTTCAGAGGCTTCATCCCCACGGCGCCAGCTCAGAGGCTTCAGCCCCACGGCGCCACCTCAGAGTTTCCTCCCTCATTGTACCAGCTCAGAGGCCTCACGACGTCAGTGGCTCCAGGACGCCAGCAGAGGGTCGTCAAGCCCTACAGCGCTATCTCAGGATCGTCATCCTCACAACGCCAGCTCAGGAGTCGTCGGCGCCATGATGCGAGCTCAGAGTCGTTGGCCCTACAACGCCAGCTCAGATCCCTCTGCCTCATTGCGCCAGCCCAGAGTCCAGACAGATGAGTTCCCAGTCTGTCTGATTGGGATGAGTGTCCAGTCTCTCTGATTGATGATGAGTTGCCATGAGTGCCCAGCTTTTAGAGGTCGTACTCACTGTTTGCGTCAGTTATACGATGGTGTCGTATGACGTTGGTATGTATATTTTGCACCGCCGGCTAAGCGTCGCATTGTTTTATGAGAATCATCACACACTATGATTTAGCAGCAGAGCGATACCTGCTTTACTAATAACGATCTCATGTTGGGGTCAAGGTGATGTATCTCTTGTATGCATACTAACCATAGGAAAAGCTATGTGTTATTGGAATGCGATGTGGCTTTTACAACGCATTAGGCTTTTTAAGTTGTTTTCATCGCTACTGACAACTGGCAACAGCGCCGTTGGTAGGAAACGTGTCGAGGGAGGAAACTTTCCCAGGTCTCCTGAGCAGCGCGGTCTGTACGACACTAGTTTACACTATCACACCAAGGCGTTGTGAATAACGACAATGACATCAACACCAACTGGCGCTTCTCGATGTCACTCAGGGGCACGGCCAGGATTTCCCGAAGGAAGCACCCGACCGAAAACAAGGTTGCCATCTTACAGATAACGATTTGGGTTCGCGAAGCAGGTAAACAGTTTTGTTTTGGTGTGGTGCAAATTTCAAAATTTCTTGTTTGATATGTGTATTATTTTTAGTTAAGCGGGAGCGGGGAGTTTTCTGGCGCCCTCATATCCCTTGGCTGCGCCTCTGATGCCACCTATTTGACAAATCGATATGGCTCGTCTACCATTGGTCAGATTATCATAAAGCATCACCGATGCCAATAGTTCATTATCTACATCGCCGGCAACACTGATCGACGTGACTCCTCAGATCTTGGGGAGCAGGTCCACAATCCTATTTTCTGTTAATCAAATCAAGCGTATACTGCAAGCCTAACGCAAATTTGCTTTGAGCACGCGTCCAGAACTCTCTCCACTACATTCATGGTACGCATGACGTTCTCAATCACTGCAATAGTGCATACAGTCTGAATACCGCGCGATGATCGCTGTTGACTATACATCTACATACCACACTTCATGCGGTTGTCATGTCCGGGAAATTAGCAACAGTCACAGTAGACGGCCCCAGAAGACAGCTCCAGTAACAAGCAACTATGCCAACTAAATCAATATTATGGGACAAATTTATGTAGGTGTATATGATAAGATATTGGAACACAAGTTACATATGAATACACGACTGTATCACTTCATTCCATGACATGAATTTGGTTACAATCTGTGATTGTTGCTGGGGTGTGGGACGATTCCAGCAACACGCACCGGTTGTAACTAAATTCATGTGATGGAGTAAATGTATTTAATCATGCCCTCACTGTGACTAGTTTTTCAATCACTTACCATGTACAGCTACAGAGGTCTGTCCTATAACATTAATTTAGTTGACATAGTTGCCTGCTGCTGGAGTTCTGCTGGAGCCGTCTGCTGTGGCTGTCACTAACTCCACGGATATGTGGTTTACAATTTCTGCGTGTCGTCCCGTTATCGAGAGCATCCATATGAAGAATGGCTGTCATGGCTGCCATGGGGAGTAGCATGTGGTCGCCTGGCTGACCGTCGACATTAACAACCGAGCGGCGGAGTGACATGTGGTCGTCCGGCTGGAAAGTGTATCATAACCTCCACAGGTCACAACTTCCACAGTTCATAGCCTTCACAAATTCAACATACCCGAAGCGGTCGTAACCACCACAGGTCATAACCTCCACAGTTCACAACTTCTACAACTTCGAAGCGGTCATAACCTCCACAGTTCACAACCTCTACAACTCCGAAGCGATCGTAACCTCCACAGCTCATAACCTCCACAGATTCAAGAACTTCATAATTTCCCAGAAACATCACTTCAGCTAGCTATCGCTAGGCAGCAGCACGGTCTAGGTATTATGTAACGGCCGCCGACACTAACAACCGAGCGGCGCTGGCAGACGCCCACCCGACGACTGCTCTGCTGTTCGAGTGGTCCCGGCAGTCGAGCTGTGACGGCATCTGCCACAACGCTCTCGAGATACCCCAGTTCACCCTGGTCGGCGTCAGCGAGCTCCAGCAAACCGTTCTCCAGTATGACACTGGTACGTTCGTTGGTTGGTTGTGTTTTGGGTAAGATTTAAAGCTTCAAATCTATGCTGTCATTCAAAACGTCGTGCACGTCTGGCCGGATTCATTCAGGAATCGATATCTATTGGTTTTAATGTATCCAAGCCACTGTTCGTCGCGATGGAACGCACACATACACACAGACGCACACACACATGGACACACACATACACACACACACACCTACACCTACACACACACACACACACACACACACACACACATATATATATATATATATATATATATATATATATATATATATATATATATATATATATATATATATATATATATATATATATATATGTATATATATATATATATATATATATATATATATATATATATATATATATATATATATATATATATATACATATATATATATATATATATATATATATATATATATATATATATATATATATATACATATACATATACATATCGATATCGATATCGACTTAGGTGCCGATGTCTGCATGCTCATCTTGCCAGTGCATGAGTCTCAGCGACAATTGGTGTATCGGCAGGCAACTTCAGCGCGCTGTCGGCCTCGTTCACGCTGGACCGTCAGAACGGCTACCACATGCTGCAGACGTACATCCCCACCGTGCTGATGGTGTGCATGTCGTGGGTATCCTTCTGGCTGGAGCAGACTGCAACACCAGCGCGGTAAGACACCCGACAGGGCCCCTTCCTTGTCCCTGCCACGGTCCCGACGTGTGGTACACACTCTCCCCTGTACCATGCCTGGATGTACCTGGCTGGTGCGCATACGCTGTCGTTAGCTTGGTCCTTCATCGAGTGCCATCACTGTTGTACTTCTTTTAACATCAATATGCGCAAATATGCCCGGTACAACTCTAACAGAAAGAAACAAATATCTTCTTTTTTCATAACCCGATGGATATGTTCAGATAACGGTTCCGCTTTGTTGTATGCAGTTGGTCGTCTGCCTGGCCTGCCGGATCATGTTCGGTGTTTATCACCGTGGTGATGTGATTGTATTGCATGGTGACCTTCGGTGTCACCACTCGTCACTGTGCCACACGGTGACGATGTGTGTCACCACTTGAGGACGTCACCGCTCCGCAGGGTGACGCTCGGTGTCACCACTCGTCACTGTGCCACACGGTACGATGTGTGTCACCACTTGAGGACGTCACCGCTCCGCAGGGTGACGCTCGGTGCCACCACTCGTCACTGTGCCACACGGTGACGATGTGTGTCACCACTTGAGGACGTCACCGCTCCGCAGGGTGACGCTCGGTGCCACCACTCGTCACTGTGCCACACGGTGACGATGTGTGTCACCACTTGAGGACGTCACCGCTCCGCAGGGTGACGCTCGGTGTCACCACTCGTCACTGTGCCACACGGTGACGATGTGTGTCACCACTTGAGGACGTCACCGCTCCGCAGGGTGACGCTCGGTGTCACCACTCGTCACTGTGCCACACGGTGACGATGTGTGTCACCACTTGAGGACGTCACCGCTCCGCAGGGTGACGCTCGGTGTCACCACTCGTCACTGTGCCACACGGTGACGATGTGTGTCACCACTTGAGGACGTCACCGCTCCGCAGGGTGACGCTCGGTGCCACCACTCGTCACTGTGCCACACGGTGCGATGTGTGTCACCACTTGAGGACGTCACCGCTCCGCAGGGTGACGCTCGGTGCCACCACTCGTCACTGTGCCACACGGTACGATGTGTGTGACCACTTGAGGACGTCACCGCTCCGCAGGGTGACGCTCGGTGCCACCACTCGTCACTGTGCCACACGGTGACGATGTGTGTCACCACTTGAGGACGTCACCGCCCCGCAGGGTGACGCTCGGTGCCACCACTCGTCACTGTGCCACACGGTGACGATGTATGTCACCACTTGAGGACGTCACCGCTCCGCAGGGTGACGCTCGGTGCCACCACTCGTCACTGTGCCACACGGTGCGATGTGTGTCACCACTTGAGGACGTCACCGCTCCGCAGGGTGACGCTCGGTGTCACCACTCGTCACTGTGCCACACGGTGACGATGTGTGTCACCACTTGAGGACGTCACCGCTCCGCAGGGTGACGCTCGGTGCCACCACTCGTCACTGTGCCACACGGTGACGATTGTGTCACCACTTGAGGACGTCACCGCTCCGCAGGGTAACGCTCGGTGCCACCACTCGTCACTGTGCCACACGGTGACGATGTGTGTCACCACTTGAGGACGTCACCGCTCCGCAGGGTGACGCTCGGTGTCACCACTCGTCACTGTGCCACACGGTACGATGTGTGTCACCACTTGAGGACGTCACCGCTCCGCAGGGTGACGCTCGGTGCCACCACTCGTCACTGTGCCACACGGTGACGATGTGTGTCACCACTGAGGACGTCACCGCTCCGCAGGGTGACGCTCGGTGTCACCACTCGTCACTGTGCCACACGGTACGATGTGTGTCACCACTTGAGGACGTCACCGCTCCGCAGGGTGACGCTCGATGCCACCACTCGTCACTGTGCCACACGGTGACGATGTGTGTCACCACTTGAGGACGTCACCGCTCCGCAGGGTGACGCTCGGTGCCACCACTCGTCACTGTGCCACACGGTGCGATGTGTGTCACCACTTGAGGACGTCACCGCTCCGCAGGGTGACGCTCGGTGCCACCACTCGTCACTGTGCCACACGGTGACGATGTGTGTCACCACTGAGGACGTCACCGCTCCGCAGGGTGACGCTCGGTGCCACCACTCGTCACTGTGCCACACGGTGACGATGTGTGTCACCACTGAGGACGTCACCGCTCCGCAGGGTGACGCTCGGTGTCACCACTCGTCACTGTGCCACACGGTGACGATGTGTGTCACCACTTGAGGACGTCACCGCTCCGCAGGGTAACGCTCGGTGCCACCACTCGTCACTGTGCCACACGGTGACGATGTGTGTCACCACTTGAGGACGTCACCGCTCCGCAGGGTGACGCTCGGTGTCACCACTCGTCACTGTGCCACACGGTGACGATGTGTGTCACCACTTGAGGACGTCACCGCTCCGCAGGGTGACGCTCGGTGTCACCACTCGTCACTGTGCCACACGGTGACGATGTGTGTCACCACTTGAGGACGTCACCGCTCCGCAGGGTGACGCTCGGTGTCACCACTCGTCACTGTGCCACACGGTGACGATGTGTGTCACCACTTGAGGACGTCACCGCTCCGCAGGGTGACGCTCGGTGCCACCACTCGTCACTGTGCCACACGGTGCGATGTGTGTCACCACTTGAGGACGTCACCGCTCCGCAGGGTGACGCTCGGTGCCACCACTCGTCACTGTGCCACACGGTACGATGTGTGTCACCACTTGAGGACGTCACCGCTCCGCAGGGTGACGCTCGGTGCCACCACTCGTCACTGTGCCACACGGTGACGATGTGTGTCACCACTTGAGGACGTCACCGCTCCGCAGGGTGACGCTCGGTGCCACCACTCGTCACTGTGCCACACGGTGACGATGTGTGTCACCACTTGAGGACGTCACCGCTCCGCAGGGTGACGCTCGGTGCCACCACTCGTCACTGTGCCACACGGTGACGATGTGTGTCACCACTTGAGGACGTCACCGCTCCGCAGGGTAACGCTCGGTGCCACCACTCGTCACTGTGCCACACGGTGACGATGTGTCACCACTTGAGGACGTCACCGCTCCGCAGGGTGACGCTCGGTGCCACCACTCGTCACTGTGCCACACGGTACGATGTGTGTCACCACTTGAGGACGTCACCGCTCCGCAGGGTGACGCTCGGTGCCACCACTCGTCACTGTGCCACACGGTGACGATGTGTGTCACCACTTGAGGACGTCACCGCTCCGCAGGGTGACGCTCGGTGTCACCACTCGTCACTGTGCCACACGGTACGATGTGTGTCACCACTTGAGGACGTCACCGCTCCGCAGGGTGACGCTCGGTGCCACCACTCGTCACTGTGCCACACGGTGACGATGTGTGTCACCACTTGAGGACGTCACCGCTCCGCAGGGTGACGCTCGGTGCCACCACTCGTCACTGTGCCACACGGTGCGATGTGTGTCACCACTTGAGGACGTCACCGCTCCGCAGGGTGACGCTCGGTGCCACCACTCGTCACTGTGCCACACGGTGACGATGTGTGTCACCACTTGAGGACGTCACCGCTCCGCAGGGTGACGCTCGGTGCCACCACTCGTCACTGTGCCACACGGTGACGATGTGTGTCACCACTTGAGGACGTCACCGCTCCGCAGGGTGACGCTCGGTGTCACCACTCGTCACTGTGCCACACGGTGACGATGTGTGTCACCACTTGAGGACGTCACCGCTCCGCAGGGTAACGCTCGGTGCCACCACTCGTCACTGTGCCACACGGTGACGATGTGTGTCACCACTTGAGGACGTCACCGCTCCGCAGGGTGACGCTCGGTGCCACCACTCGTCACTGTGCCACACGGTACGATGTGTGTCACCACTTGATGATGTCACCGTTCTGCAGGGTGACGCTCGGTGTCACTACTCTGCTGACTTTGACGTCACTGGCAGCTGGTGTTCGTAGTGAACTGCCCCCTGTCTCCTACCTTAAGGTAAGTCACGTACTTCCCGCAAAGGTGTGATATCATCTCGCACACATAACCACCGCTACGTAAGCACCAACCATACATATTGGTGTGCTACCACCTCAGATGGACGATGTAGGTGGCAACACTCAACTTCGCTGTCAGGTGGTGGCAATTGTCGAGAAGGCGACCAGGCTGCTAGTGTAGCTACGGAAGAATACTTCACAGGCTGCTAGTGTAGCTACGGAAGAATACTTCACAGGCTGCTAGTGTAGCTATGGAAGAATACTCCACAATTAGGAATCAGAGCTTTGAATAAATTTGTGGGTCATATTGAAATTAAAATTGACCTGACCAGCAGTGGTTGTCTCCTCTCTCTCTCCATCCTTTCCCTCTCTCATATCCCTTTCTCTCCCTTTGAGACATTGGCTCTGGTCTTAGCTTCTATTCCGTTTGACGCTTGTTGGTTAACATTTTTTATTCTACCTGTTTTCGCATCTTCTACCACCATGCCTCCTGAACACCATCGTTATCCAGCCATCCTCGTGATTAGCATTATCTCCGGTTCTCTTTCTGGCTACCACATCATAGAGAGGCCACCAGGATTGCGTCTTGTGTATCACCAGCTCGAAGCAAATTTAGTATCAGGGGTATCGTATGCACTATATATTCTAGAATAAAAACTCTGTACTCCGCTCCCCGTCACACGGCTGTCGGAAGGCCTCAATAGTGCACCACGTTGTCCTCTCCTGTCTCGCTCAGAATATCTGGTTATTTTCTAACCCAGACCCTGTCCTGCAGGTCATTGCCCACTAACCCAGACCCTGTCCTGCAGGCCATTGACCACTAACCCAGACCCTGCCCCACAGACCATTGACCACTAACCCAGACCCTGTCCTGCAGGCCATTGACCACTAACCCAGACCCTGCCCCACAGACCATTGACCACTAACCCAGACCCTGTCCTGCAGGTCATTGCCCACTAACCCAGACCCTGTCCTGCAGGCCATTGACCACTAACCCAGACCCTGCCCCACAGACCATTGACCACTAACCCAGACCCTGTCCTGCAGGCCATTGACCACTAACCCAGACCCTGTCCTGCAGGCCATTGACCACTAACCCAGACCCTGTCCTGCAGGCCATTGACCACTAACCCAGACCCTGTCCTGCAGGCCATTGACCACTAACCCAGACCCTGTCCTGCAGGCCATTGACAACTAACCCAGACCCTGCCCCACAGACCATTGACCACTAACCCAGACCCTGCCCCACAGGCCATTGACCACTAACCCAGACCCTGCCCCACAGGCCATTGACGTGTGGATCGGCACGTGCATGATCTTCGTGTTCGGCGCTCTGCTCGAGTTCGTGCTGGTTCACTACCTCGCCAAGAAGCGCAAGTTCCAAGGCGACAGGCGCAAGAGCGTCAAGGAGATGTTCTTCTCCAGGGAGGAGGGTGACGACGCCGGAGGCTCCCACGGACCAAATACCAAGAAACAGACGTACATACTGCATGCCAAGGTGGTGGACCGTGTGTGCCGAGTTGTCATGCCTTTGCTGTTCTTCACGTTCAACGTCATCTACTGGAGTGTGTATGGACTCGGGTAGTGGTGGATTGCTCTGCGCTTTGCGCACTGGTGCTATGCCGCAGATAGCCTCGGATTCAACCATCATTGTCTAGAGAGGTATCTTACGCGTTTAGCTGGCACGTTCTGTTGCCGCATCTTGCGGGCTTGGTTTGGTATTCTACCCTGGAAGTTTGTAAACCACGTTTGTACCTCGTACTACAGTGTCCTACGGAGCTGCCTGGCACTTCTGGCTGGAGTATGGTGCGACTGTAGCTGTTTGCTGCAGTGTTTGTTCGGCCTGCTTTCACAGATTGTACACATATTTTGTTGCTGTCGTCATCTGGTGTTGTGTCCGACTTTGAGTGACGATGTCCATTGGCCGAAATTGTGGCGCAATATCTAGTAGAGAGTGACATCAGAACCAGATGAGTGACGTCATTGACTGAGTGGGAACCCGACTGGATCGCCTGCGGTGAAGCCGACTGTGCTATACCATGGGAGTAGGACGGAGGGTAGGATGAAAAGTGACGTTTCGAGCGAGGAGTAGCCTTCCGAAGAGTGTTTCTAGGTTATTTTTCTCACAGAGGTAATATTTAACTGGCACTGCTTTGTGCCTGTCGTTTGAGACCATGTTGCATACATAGTGGAAGCCAAGGATGACTAGAGGAAATAAAACCCACCACGGAATGCGATCGGTTTCCACTAACATCCGAACACGCGTCATTTGTATTAATTGGCCACACAAGTGTTGATGGCATGCCGTAGTCGAGGAACGTGCAGGCTAGTGTGCAGTTGATTTGACCGCGCACATAGCGTTGCCTGGTGGAACCAAGTGCGATGACCTGTAGCCACTGTCGCAGTGCCGTGCCGTACATTCAATGTTGTGGCATAGTTGTGAGCATGACCCACGGCGCATTGTTTCGCTCAAGGAGGTTTCGATCGACCTTATGCCATCGAGTGGCATGATGCTGCTGAAAGGAAGACCGGTGCTTTCACGACGTATTCATCGACCAATGCTGTTTAGCATCGTCCACCTCATGTTGCTTAGTTGTGGATGGTCAAAACAACTCAGATGGCATCAGGTTTCAGCCCCGTGACCTTTGATCTCGGGAACCAACGTGTTGGCACGCTATTAGCTATCGTCAAACATAGTCGATTAGCCAATTTGTTAATCCATTAGAAGGCCGTTCAGTACGAAGTTTTAACGGGGCAATGGTGCCCAGATAAACCAGTCAATATTCAAACTCGTGAGGTGTCGGTTTTCCCATCACCAAACTCCTACTTTTGATTTGTCGCACGCTACATTCTAGTAAGGACGCAGCGCGATTTATTATCGCATTACTTACATTATAAAAAAACCTTAAATATACTTGAGCAGCTTGCATGACTTGAATGATGTGCGCATTCATACGTGACCAGGCGAAAGTGAGCCGAACTCAGCCGTAATAGAACCCGGATGTCATCGTGTGCTGAAGGTTACGGGTGCCACCATAGGACCCGGGTGCCATCTGTGTAAGTTGTTTGTTGTCACCTTTGAGCATGGACTACCGAAACCAAGATGCACAGGGAGATCATGGACCGGCGTCGATGGGCCAGGTCCTTCCGGGACTCACATAGTGGCATCTCCGAGCCTCCAACTGAAGTTGAATTATGCCTGGGTATGTACAGATCCCGTATGGAAATGGACATCAAACGAAGTCTAAGCAGAATCTACATCGTGCTAGTCCTGCACCAGGTAGTAAGAGACATCACATGGTTGCAGATAAGTATTGGCCCAATGGACGCGTGCATGCTTTTTGGGATCGCTCGGAGCCCGGTGAACGTGATGTACCTTCTCAATAGAGAAGGTACAACGCAGTAGCGCTGGACGCGATGAACGTTATGTACCTTCTCAATAGACAAGGTAGATCGCAGTAACGCTGGACCCGGTGAACGTTATGTATCTTCTCTATAGAGAAGATACCCCGCAGTAACGCTGGACACCCGGACGGTATTATTTGCGCTCATTTACCGGTGTATATGCTCACAGAGTAAGTGAAGTGGCGGCCCTACCAGCTTCGATAGTTTGACATTCAACCTGTGAACCTTCGCGCATATAATGCACTACGAAACGGCTCCCGCTTTACTAACTATTCTTGATGACGGTATGTGATCTGTGTGTACGGGTAGTTGAAATTGTACGGCGCATCAGCTGCCTCGGCTACACGGAGAAAAAATATGAGAAGCGTACATATTCTCTGAGAACAGAAGACGTTCTCATTTTCCCTATTCAAATCAGGCCACACAAAACGAGCACTCTGTTTGCGATATGCTGAGAACACCATTTTCAAAAGAGAATGCCAGTGCGTTGAGACTTACAAATACACTCATGTGAGACCAATTTCAAGACTCAGGAAGGGGAATATTGTTTGGTCTCACGTGAAACCAGTCGGACTGAGAATAGCAATTGGTCTCAATTTAAACAGAGCTGTTTATTGAGCATAACTCTATGCTCAATTGAGACCAGTCCCAAGTGTCACTCTTACTCTTCGTTGGTCGCAAATGTAGTCGTGTAAAATCACTTCAAAGTCTCAACAAGCAGATTTTTGTTCTCGCTTAAGCCAGTTCACCTGATTTCAACATTCGAAGCTATTACTCAAATAAGACTAGTTTCAGCTTTCATTTGAGCAATACATTCCTCAATTGAGAGTAGTTCTTGGCTTAAATGTCCCTTGCTGTTTCCATATGAAATTTATTTGAGGTTTAAATACACGTTTTGTTTTGGTATCGCAGCTAAAACAGGACAGATGAAAAGTTGTTCTTCCCAGTGTCACATGCCATACTTTTAATGTACATGAGCTCTAGAGTGCCGCACAGTCATCGCCGGCGTCATCCGCACACATGCCGCTCATCGCTGCCTCAGAGGATAATGTCCCATGGCGATGTCTAGCGAAGTCATTGAAGAGGAGCTGTGAGCATCACAACATTCTGTTTATTTGCCAAATGTATTCTAAGAATGTACCATAGAAACAGGCATGCCTTTGCATCAAGACAGGTGCAGATACACGTGCCGTATTTCGAACACCGCTGTTCGGTTCGGAGAACACACGGAAAATCGCTTGTGTTGTTTGCCAAACATGTGTATACCCCAATGGAGATGGTGTTTAATACATTTGAGCCCAATAAAACATGATTGCACAAAATTGAAAGGCTTCACTCTACAGTGTTAAAATAATGTTTTTTTCTTCGTTAGGTGTGCGATGTCGAAACAAGCAGATTAGGATGTCGAAGTTTTTTATTCAGGCATATCGTTCAAAATATCCTGTAAGCCATTCAAGCTCAATTTTGGGCCAATAGCATGCTAATAAGTGTACTCGTTTCGTTTATTTTGTGAGATACCGCATGTAAGGATACGCAATATTAACGACAATGATAATAATGCAAATTGTATAAATTGTATAAAAGACCACATAATAGACTCTTTACCTCGAGTTGTGTCACAAGATGTTTGGTTATCACAATATATAATGGTGAGCATAAGCGTGATACTTATGCACCAGATACTGTTGGAAGCGAGGCATGAAGACTTAATAAACAGATCAAGCATGAAGCATGATGTCAATACTCCTGTGGGAAGTATGTCTATTCAGTGTTCAGTAAGTGGTATATTCCACCCTATTTCTCGAATATTTCATCACTGTCACTGCAGCTGTCGTTGTACAAGTTATTCGTAGCCGCTAAAGGCGTGACATTTTGAACTTTCGAAATTGCCGCCCAGCAGCTAATCAGATCTATAATGTAAGGAAGCATAGTAAGCACCTGTAGACAATTGTTTAAAGGAATATCATGCCATGTAATTCAACTTAACATTGTTCTCCATAATCATCTGCACACTTCGGACTGCACACACTGTGAAGCTATAGCTGGGTAACTCCAGACAGATTCCACAGCAATGGTAGCCGGACGACGTTGGAGGAAAATAGACGATGAATCCAGCATCTAGTCCCATGCAGGGGTGTTGATCTTTGAAAAAACATTTGGGGGGGGAGGGTCAACGTACTAGACCCCCATCCAAAAACTCATCGGATTTCGCCCACTATGTTTTCAGACCTCAATAATAATAATCTTTTATTTGACGATTTGTATGTTTATGTTTGATCAGCATCCTCGCCAACGGGAAAAATCGTCCAGGAACAGGTGAAGTCACATAAGGAAAAGAGCAGTACACAGTACATGTCAACATAACAAACTTTGAGTCATAGCATGCGATTACAGATTCATACAGTGGACTCGGGTCCATCGTCATCATAAACGTCACCGTCATCGTCAACGTTACCGTCACCCTCCCCTCACTCCGGCACACCAACAAACACACACCGGCACACCAACAAACACACACCGGCTTAAGTAAAATATTTCTGCGCCCATATGTAGGCTAAAACACACCGGCCTTGATGGAGCATCAGAGCACAGCAGGCCTGAACTGTGATGACGATGGGTGAAGGTATTTCCTTGGTGCCTAACATTAGGGAGGGGCGAAGCCAAACTTTTGGTGGGGCGAATTCAGAGTCGGGGAGGGGGCACAGCCTCCACAAAAGCATAGAAATCGAAAACAATGTCCTCTGAACAAACAAGTGCATTGGTGTAGTCATCGTGATCGCCGAGTCTAGTCAGTCACCACACACGACACCAAGCAAACTAAAATGCGCTACGGATCATAGACGTCAATCAGCGCAATCGTCCTACTACTTTTTTTTTATAACAGTCTAAAAACTCCACCCGTACCCAATGGCGCAGCTAAGAGCAAGAATAGGATACACTGGGTACATGCCTCTCCGGTCACGGCCAAGGAGTCCGAATAGGTCAGCCCAGGAGATTCCCAGAAGTGCCATCCGACGGTTTTGAAATGGATATGTCGGCTCGTATGGTTTCTTTGCTAGAGTCAGAAGTATAAAGTACAAAACTTCGGAAAGTGGGATTAATGGCAGAAATCAAAGCCGTTTTCAAATCGGCCGAATTGGAATTGTCCCCGCACCAGGTGTGTCACAATGGGGGCATTTTCACTGCAACCCTGTTAGTACTTGTAATCCTTTCCTTCCAAAAGGTTAAGTGCGGTGTTTTCTATACCTTTGGTGGTGCTTGGACCCCACCATATTTGCCTTCTTGACCTCATTCACCAATTTGATTTATAATTCCCTTTGTAATTTGCTTGAGACCGATCAAGGAGGATAACATTTAAAAATCTCAAAAATGCCGAGATTCGCAGTAGTTGCAGCATAGCAACACCAAATGCAGATCATACTGTTCTTTCATCGAGCCAAATAATTCTGCTTTCCCAAAATTTTCATCAAGGCCATGGTTACTAAACGGAGGTCAGGTCAAATTATATCTTCTTAGCGCAGTAAGGGGAAAGCGTTTCGTGCAGAACGTGATGATAGAATGAAATACACATTCGGCTTTCAAATATGTGACAAGGTCAATGGTGTTACGTCAGGTCAAGTATTATGCATATTCTACACTGCCGTCTTGTGTGTGGAGTTGGGATTTCTGTGCGCGTCAGCTGCCTTGGCGACATTGCGCCCGCAATGTCGTCTTATGCCGAATGCTACTGCTCCTTGTGAATTGAAATGTTAATTCAGTTTTAGAGCAACCGAAGTAGTACACCATGACATTGTGTGAACAAGGATCCGAGATGACCCGACTTCGTGTGACCGGACCTTATCATATTAAGCAAACATAAAGCATATACAGGGCATATATAAAGAGATGCAAAATGTCGGACAAGAGGAACACATGGCAGACGTAAGGAGTCTTCACATAGACACGAATAAGGCCACAAGGGTGCCACACCCAAATGCATTTCTGGCCGCGCTGCTGTCAGTACCTGTAATCATTACCCTAGTGGAAGCAAGGTCAGTCTCGCTGCTGACAGAATTTGCTTTTCTGATGGCATCAATATTCATCGCTCGAAATGCACAACAAGAGCAGCTGTGTCTCAAGCAGATTCAATGGCTGTGACGAATTGGGAAATATTAATACATGGGTGACATTGGTACCTAATAATGGTAAGGTGAACGGTAGCATGCGGAGAAAGTGACAACTAATGCACACAAAACTGCTCGGAAAGATGATGCAAAGCCGTGACTAATCCCACACCGTTTACTGTGACTCATCAGGGCCGTGGAGTACGCACCGTCTAACAGGGCTGGATTTATACTTTGCAATCCTGGGAGAGGAAAGGACAATTTCTGAGTGATGGAATACGGAGAGGATATTTTCCTTCAAACCTTGGCATCGGAATCTCACTTTGAAGTTTCAGGTGAATCTTGAGCACTTTACCACAGGGAAATTCATTGTCGAACAACACCATCAGACATCCAAATTGAAAACGCATGGAGGAAACAACATGGAGGATAATTTTGCCAAGAGGGTAATGCTATGGATGACAAAAATCCAGGAAAGACCCGTTTTTCGACCCTGACGTTTACTGTGGCGGGCCAGGGTCGCAAAGCAAACCGTCCACTGTGGCGGACCGGGGCTGTGGAGCACACCTACTATGGCGGACCAGAGCCGCGAAGCACACCGTCCACTCTGGCGGGCCGGTGCCGCGAAGCACATGGTCCGTCGTAACGGACCGGAGCCGCGGAGCACACCGTCCACTGTGGCGGACCAGGGCCGCGAAGTACATCATCAACTGTGGCAAACCAGGGTCGCAGAGTACACCGTCCACTGTGGTGGACCGGTGCCGTGGGGCACACCTACTATGACGGACTAGGGCCGCGAAGCATGGAGTCCACTGCGGCGGATCAGGGCCGCGGAGTACATCATCCATTGTGGTGGATCAGGGTCGCGGAGCAAACCGTCCACTGTGGCGGATCAGGGCCGTGGAGTACACCGTCTATTGTGACGGATCGGAGCCGCGGAGCACATCGTCCACTGTGGCGGAACGGGGCCGCGGAGTACGCCGTCCATTGCGGCGGATCATAGCCATCAACAGGTCAAATTATGCCATGCCATGACAGTGGCGTACCTAGGATTTGCGAGAGGGGGCAAACTGATTTGGAGGGTGCTCAACTACCCCCATTTAAAAACGTCCTCGGATTTCCACCAATATATTTTTTCAAAGGGGGTTCTTTATATTTGTGTTGTAGAATAATTAGTGGCCAAATTAACTGTCCTGTGGAGGGGACCAAATATACCACCATTATTTCTGAATCACTGGATTTCAACCCTAACTCCCCCATCTTGTTTGAAGGTTTTTCTTTTGGTATCCCTTAAAAAGTCACCTCACACTGCTGAAATTACACCTGAACAAATCATTCAAAAATTTAAACTTTGGCAATATCAGGCATTCCAATTAATAACGCCCGGTCGCCAAAACGCCAAAGTTCGTGCACGTGTACACCCGCCTTGCGCAGTCGCCGCATTCGCCACTCTACGTACGCTTCTCCGGTTTCTGCTAGGTCTCCCACGTTTTGCTAATTACTGTCACATGATAGTCCTGTGCCACATTTGACATGTGGAATGCCTGGTATGGTGGCTCGCTGGGAAAAAATCGATAAATTCAATTCGATGTATTAGTTCTCTTCTTCCCACATTTTCTCGTGATTAAGAAATCCGGAGACACAATGAGCTTTGATGCACCTAATCTCTTTGGTTAAATATGCTCCCCGATTGTCTACCGAGCCGTGACCCTAGCTAGGTGTTCGTTTTTTATTACCCGTTGCGTTTTTCTTCTATGGATGTCTTTTAGGGCTCCAGCCAATTTTTGTTTGAGGCCCGGCACATGTTCGAGACCCGGCTCTTTTTTACAGCTTTGTTGCCTTTTTATACACCGATGATATTGGTGTGGTATTGATAGGGACCATCCTGTTTTTGAAGCCCCGTGCGGTCTCATGGCCCTGGTATGCCTTGAGGGCCTCCGTTATGCTTTTATTTAGCGCTCCCGGTGTGTTTATTTCGAGCTGCAGCGCATATTTTAAGGTCCTGTCGCTTTTTGCGAAACTCTGTACGCTTTTGATTACCGACATTACATTTGGGGATTACCGACGACATTTTTGACCCCGAACACGATATTTGGGGGCCCCGTGGTCACTTGTTGGATCCCTAGCTCGAGCTTTAGTAGCTAGGACACGTTTTTGGGGGTCCAACACGTTTTGTGGGCTTTTCGAGCTGTTATTGGGACCCTAGAGTGATTTTCCATGTCGGGACTGTTTTTCGTTACCCCGGCTTCATTTGTTGGGTGATCACAATGAGACTTTTGGAGCCTCGGTGAAGCCTGTCATGCCCATAGCGTGGTTTTCAGGGATCCGGGCGAGACTTCTTGGTACCCCTAGGCTCAACGTGACTTTCCGGGGTCTCGGCCCGACCGTTTGTTGCCTCCGTTGTGATCTTCTTGAACCCCAGCACGACTCTTTCGAGCCCCCAGCGTGATTTTCATGGGCCCAGATTATAACTTTTGAAACCCCAGCGTCCTTTTCAGAAGCTCCTGCGTGACTTTTTGGCCCCAATGCGATTCTACGGGGCCCCGGTGCGATTATTGGGCGCCCAAACGGGATTATTAAGGAGACTGGCACAATTTTTCAGGAGCTCGATGCGATTCTTGGGGGCCCCACAACCTGTCAAGGGGCAACGGCCCACCATGTCCCCTCCCAATTCGGCATGCTACTGTGCCATGCAGTTCTGCAAAATAAGCATATAGGAATAGCTCATCTGCTTCATCACTCACACGTGATTTATACTGCCAAGTTCTCCAGACAGTTCGAGGAAAGTCACACATCTCCTACATGGATAGGCAAGGATGGACTATTAGGTAACAGGGATACCATGGAATTCAGATCATAGTACTTTTGTTGCAATACATATTTTGTTCCGCAGGCTGCTTTGGAGATGGATGCGCTCCTGAAGTTTGGTCAGGGTTGGAGTTGGAGGTGGATGGAGCAGCACTGTGAAGGACATTACATATGATTCAAAGGACTTCTTTCTGTTTGCATTAACAATGCAGGTAATGAAGTAACACTTTCATTAAATGACTTCTATAGTGTCCTGAGAGAGCAGTATAATCGAGATGGTTCTTGTGATCTACGTTTATTTTGACGTTTTTATTGTGATATACGTTGTGATATACGTGGTTATGTTTAGTTGATTAGATTCACTCATTAGCGAATCCATACCATAACCTAATAACCATAACCAACATAACCTAATCTAGCATATCATAACCTCCCTTGAAGACAAAACAAACAAACAAAAATATTATAAAACAATTTTAAGCAATATACGTTCTGGAACTTTTCAAAATCACAAAACCGAACCAAACCTAACCTAACCTAACGTCAGCTACTTGTCAAGACAAGACAAGTTGACAAGTTGACATGAATTGTTGTCAGATAACAATACAAGTTTTTACACACCTTTGTCTCCATATAGCAAACAAATGGGTTAGGCTTGGTTAAGTCAAGTTAGTTTAGGTTTATCAAGTCGGAAAACTTTTCAAAACAATTCCAAAACAGTTTTTTTTTTCTCACAATTTTACAATTATTTGGTAAATTTACAGTTTGAGGTGTTTTTTTGTAGATTTTTTTTTAATTTTTCTTCAGAATACATGTTTAATGAAGATGACTAAGATTAAGAGACCACTTATTTTCTGTGCAAATGCTTCCTTTTCAGGTTGTAAGCAAAATATTGCCAAAAAAGGGCTCTGAGTTAGGTAACATAGCATAACAAGAAATGTTTTGTTAATACAACAAAACCTAACCTAGCCTAGGCTAACCTACCTTTTGAGAAAACAAAATCACAAAAGGAAAATTTGAAAATGTTCGGAAGCAATTTATTTTCTGAAAATTCTCAACCTTAAAAAAGAAACCAAACCCAACCTAGCCTAACCTCAGCTGCTTTTGAACAAGAAAAATCCATTAAAAAAAAAAAATGTGACACTTTTCGGTATTATTGTGCTTTAAGGTGGCAACAAGAAAAGTTGTTTATGGGAGCTGTATGACCAACACAGTCAATGCGGCAGTAAGCCCCAATAACAAACCAACCAACCAAGAAAAGTTCTTACACACATCTGTCTCCATAAAGCAAACAAACAGGTTAGGTTTGGTTAGGTTAGATTAGTTTAGGTTATTTAAGTTGACAAATTTGTCAATTTTCCCAATTAAACAAAAAAAAATGCAATTGCACAGAAAATAAGTGGTCCCATCATCTTAGTCACCCTAATGAACATGGAATTCTGAAGAAAAATTCCAAATAAATAAATAAAACGCTTCAACTGCAAATTTACAAATATTTTCTTTTTCAAGAGCAATTCATGTTATGTTAGGTTAGGTTGGGTTCGATTTTGACATTTTGAAAATTTTCAGAACATAAACTGCTTTAACTTTTCCTAATTTAATTTTTTTTTTGATTTTTTTCTCCAAAGCGGGGTTAGTCTAGATTAGGTTAGGTTATGCTGAATTTTTATTTTATTTTTCATACATATCTTTTTATGCTATGCTACCTAACTCAAAGACCCTTTGTTGGTGTTATTTTGCTCACAACCTGAAAAGTAAGCATTTGCACAGAAAAAGAGTGGTCCCATCATCTTAGTCACATTCCTAAACATTGCATACGAATGATAAATTCCAAGAATTCTAAACCATCTTAAAGCACAAATTTACCACCAAACCTAACCCATTCGTTTGCTCTATGGAGGAAAATGTGTGTAAAAACTTGTCTTGTTACCACCTTAAAGACAATGTAACTGCCCACTTGTTTCCGTGGACAGCCCCGTGTCTGCTCTTCTAGTCGGCGACGTGCTACCTGTGAAATTAGGTGCGGTGCTGATATCGTCTAGCGTCCAGTCGTCCTCGATGTTTCTCACCGATGACGTGCCGGAAGCCAGGTCGATGATTCGCCTCCTCTGGATAGACGGGCCAGACAGTAGAATGTGTTTATAGTCCATTCAATAGGAGTAAAAAAAAATACACCTTGCGCCGTCCTGATAGTCTAGATCCAACCAGCTGCAACTCACAGGTCTTACGCTGGTTGAGCTATACTCGATAGCTTGTCAGCCGACACAGAGGAACGCGGTAAAAACTCACGGCAACACAACACAACACTCACAACAACACTGTCCAGAGTCCATCGTTACGAGAGCGAGTGCAATACGGTTCGCTCCCGGAGGTGTTCTCAGCTTGCCTTCCTAAGCTTACCTGCCCTACGTTCGACGGGGGCCCTCTATATATACGGCTTGCGTCGATGTGCGCACATGTTGCAGGAACGCTACGTAGCGGGGAACAGAGCCTGGGATTGGTCGGTTAGATAATTGAAGTCGGCTGGCGGTGCAGGCTCGGATAATGGCCAATTGGTGTCATCCATAAATTCAGGCGAAGCGTACGAGAGGGTTGGAATGCGCGCGGGATTAACAATATATCACTGGCAATAATAGGCACAAGAACAGGCAATAAGCCGAGGCGGCAAAACAGTGCCATAAATCCCGGCGTTGCGAAAGATTTGGAGCGCGCGCGAGATTAAACAATTATAGATGATAACAGTCAATGAGCCGAGGCGGCACAACAGTGTCATAAATTCAGGCTATGCGAAAGGTTTGGAGCGTACGCGAGATTAAATAATGATTGGCAATAACAGGCAGTGGTCCGAGGCGGCACAACAGTTCCATAAATTCCGGCCTTGCGAAAGGTTTGGAGCGTACGCGAGATTAAACAATAATTGGCTTAACAGGCAATGAGCGGCGGCACGTTTGGGGTGGGGAGTGCGTGCGCGAGATTAGAGTCGAGGCGGCAAAACAAAATCCATACCTCGCATTCGGCAGCTTGCCGGGGTACAGAAGTGCGCGGCGTGACGTGCCTGACGCGATATGGCAAGGCTAACCGTTACATACCTCCCCCCTTATAAAAGGAGTATATTTGGAACAATATACAGCGAACGGAACCTAACAAGAGGCGAAGGGCAAAAAACGGGGCACATGCGAGATGTAACCAGGCGCAGCCGGCCATCGAGAGGCGAAAAGCACAATACAACGCGAAACTACGCAACGCGACGTTAAACCTATACCCGACACTAAATCCTACACGCGACACTACACAATGAGCTATAAGACACAAACGAGCTACACAAACTAACACACACGACCGACGACCATACGCGAAGGCTGCGCGGCGACAATCGAGTGGTCGCTGCGGCAGGGACAACGACGACAGGTCGATATAGACAAAGCAGGCCTCACACCTGACGGTGGCCTCGGCGATCCAGTAGGGAGCAGGCCTCACACCCGGTGGCCTCGGCGATTCAGTAGGGAGCGTGGAAAGACGCCGTGGAAGAGCGTCTTGTCCACAGCCGGTGGATCGGTGCCTCGTAACGGCATCGGTTCCTCCGCGATCGGTGGCATGGCGCCTCGTCTGGCACCATAGCCAGAGACGTTCTGTATCAGACCTCACACCCGATGGCCTCGGCGATTCAGTAGGGAGCGTGGAAGGACGCCTTGTAAGAGCGTCATTTCCACAGCCGGTGGATCGGTGCCTCGTAACGGCATCGGCTCCTCCGCGATCGGTGGCATGGCGCCTCGTTCTGGTACCATATCACCTCACTGGCAGTGAGGTAATGTATGGCCCTGGCAGTAGCCAGGGCCATACGGACATCTAATGACGAGATCATCAGATCAGAATTCGTCAAGTAAACGGTAAACAGAAAACGGTAGGGATCCCACCGGCGGACTAGCTTCTTCTTTCTCCGGGCTGAATGCGGGCAGCCCGCATGGTCCCTAGCCGTTTGGTGAACATTTCGCTAATGAGCAGAGCGGCGGTCCCGATGCGGTCTGCCAGCATGGGAGCCGTAGTCTAGCCCAGGTGGGGCTTCCATTAGCTCCGCACGGTGCTGCTTGCTGTGTACCGGCCTGCGTGCACGCATGGTGAAGGTGGCCACGGTAGTCGGCCTCTGCTAATTCTGCAATTTCATTTCAACAGTGTCACGCGGCATAGGTGTTTGACATTGTGAAGTTTGGCGGTAAGTGTACGCCGGCCGAAACCGCCTTCACCTATCTCTGAAAGTCTCCATGACACTATCCAGTGCTGCTGAGGTGTGCACGGGGGACGATCTGACAGATAGCTTTTGGTGGTACGAGCGGCGCTGGCAGTGACAGCATTCCAGCACACTGTGAGCTAAATCCACTTCCAACAAACAGAAGCAGATCTCAATGTATCAAACAGTTCTTGGTCCCGAAGACATTGCACTGCACTGGAATGGGTGTAAAATGACCTTTGCAGTCGACGCGCCCGTAAACACCAATCCACCACTAGCACCACTGTACTGGACACGGGCGTGAACACCGAGGTTGGAGGGGGCAGATGCATGGGTCAAGACCGTTGATTGTTCTGCTGTTGTTTGAGTTTTAGGGGTCTTGGACTAGGGATTGTGATCATTTGGCACCCATACCTCATTCCATATGGTCAGTTGGCAGGAGAGAAAATGACCCCACCCCACCGCCGTGTACCACAGGTGCCTACTGCCATAGGATCAATTGACAGGAGAGAACATAACCAGGCAAAAGCCACAAGGGAACTCTCTTTTGGCTTTCTCTTACCTAGCTAATGCCGCGAATGAAATACGTCGGCCCGTACATATCCGTTCGCAGCGAAGTTGCGAATAATAACTCACATTTCTTCCGTCATAAAGCTCTACTGCTCTGATTAACATGTTGATGTTGTTACTACCGATCATATGCGCTACAATCATGACCGAAGATCTTCCATGAAACTAGGGAGGTCGGTCCCATCTCGACCCACCTGGAATATCCAGCCATGTCTAGAATGAGCCCTTCACAGAGGCTGGGTTAAGCTCGGTCATCAGAGAGCTGAACTCATTGGGTGTCTGGTGCACTCTGCGCCGGTTATCTGTTACATGTCGCGGAATTGACTAGGAGCAAGACCTCGACTTCCATTGAATTGGGTCATTGAACTGTCACTGATGACGGATGTCCCTCACCCTTCCTGTTCAATCCCTCCAGAGTAGTCCTTTCACCGCGCACACTCACTCTTGTGCCTCTTGCTCACTTGTCCCTCCCTCCGGCTTCCTTTGATGACTGGTGGGGAGCGGGGAGCGGTTGGCGAATGGAGCATGCCTCGGTAAGTATGACCCGTTGGCGGCGGTATTTTATTTGTTGTGTTTGTTGTTGTGGTTTTGTTGTGGTTATGTAGCGGTATTATGTTGCGCGGCCAATAGATCACAGCAACAAAGGAGAGAAAGTGTCTGAAGTGAAGCGTCACCAGTTTTTTGGGAACATGTCATCTCAATGTGAAGAAAAAACAACCGAGATGTACTTCATTACGGTCGTCACACTACAATACTCGCCTCCAGACTACGCTGTAATATTCGGCTGCGGATGTTGGGCACCCAACCCCTCGTGGTCCGCCGAAGAGCCGTCACGCAGCACATCTCGACCTGCTTCTGATCCAAATAGCCCTCCTTCATCTTCAAAACCCGATAGCTCATGCAACAGTTCTACTGCTTCAGAGGCGGACAATACTACAATACGGGGAGACAGGGTGTCCGCACGTGGAGTCCAGACACAGATTGAACTGATATCTACGGTTCTTATAGATTCCTACAGATGTAGTTCTTATATCGGAAGCTCCACTGACCGGAATTTATGAACAGTTGTTTTGAAATTGGTACTTAGGCATAAACAATAGCTGCCGAAATATGTTGTATGCTATTTCACGAAGCAATTTTACGCTGTCAGAGGATAAGTTAACATATTTTTATATTTATGAATATTTATTTATGATATATGTACACACACACACACACACATATATATATATATATATATATATATATATATATATATATATATATATATATATATATATATATATATATATATATCTTGCTACTTTCTTGCGAAGGTCGAGGCCGTTTCTCACTTGCCGAAGAATGCGAGGGCCATGGCATCTTGCAATAACATGAAATAATGTTTTTTTTTGTCCAAAGCGTAGTTATAGGATAAACCTGATGGCAAATATAGCTATATAGATCATGAGATCTCCATTATAACTATATTGTTTGAATTCAACGTTTCGTTACATTGCGTAACGTCTTCAGGAGCAAAACAGTAAAACAATGGCGATACAAAAACACAGAGTTACACATCATTCATACAGTGACTGAAAACACACGGAAGCAAGACGAAGCACGATCCGTTTCATGTATCAATCCCTCCCGCCAGCTAAAACCTATTGTACGATTTTTACCAGAAAAGATGATGCCATAGTATTTAGGCTGGGGCGCTGTTTATGTATGTATAAAGACTCCATAATACGGAAGTCGAGGGTCGAATTACACCGGGACAAGATTGAAAAGTCGTCAATGGAGAAGTGCGCATCGCACACAAAAGAGTGTTCTCTGACTGGTGACGGGTCGGGGTTGCAGAGGACACGCTGAGTGCGGTCTGATCTCCATAAATGCTGTTGTACCCTACAGTATAGAGGGTAGAGGGTACGCAGGGTAGACCCCACGTACGATTCCTCACGCGAGGCACAACTGAAGTGATATACTACGGAGGATGAAAAACATTTAGGAATCCTGTCCTTATATCGGAAGAAGGAGCCTATTGTGAAATAATTCGCTAAGATGAACTTGGGGTCCATGTAAGGGTAAAAGTTTGACAGTAATCGAATAAGTTCAGACTTTAGATTATCAGACTGCTGTCCGAAAAATTGAAGAACAAAGTACTTGAGCAGCCTTAGAACTGTAGGTATGAGAGTTTTCCGACTGAACTTGGAGTCCAGAAACTTTTTAATGTACATGTTTACCATGTGGGTTGGGAACACATTAGACATGAAAAACTATTTGAGAGGCGGCAGGGATTGATGAATGAAACGGATCGTGCTTCGTCTTGCATCCGTGTGTTTTCAGTCACTGTATGAATGATGTGTAACTCTGTGTTTTTGTATTGCCATTGCTTTACTGTTTTGCTCCGGAAGATGTAACACAATGTAACGAAACATTGAGTTCGAGCAATATAGTTATAATGGACATCGCATGATCTATATAGCTCTATTGGCCATCAGGTTTATCCTATTATTACGCTTTGGGCGAAAAACATTATATTATATATATATATATATATATATATATATATATATATATATATATATATATATATATATATAGTAGGGCGTTTCACTTTATGTGGTGAAGTTTTCAATCCCGACCTTTTCCACGAGATCATCTATCGTTTGGTGTCACTTGACGAGGAAACTCCAAATATAAAATTTCGTTCGAATCAAGGAACATTTAGGGGCCCCGAAAGTATGTCAAAGTTTCTCCTACGTAGCAGACTGGCACCTCGCACGAATATCTGCGTCGACATTTCACAAAACTGATTTGCACTACAACTTAGTGTATTTTGAAACATTTGGGACGTCGGACGGCTAAATAATCGAGAGAGCTACTCTTTATGACATAATTCATGTAACCCGCAAGTTCGCTGCCTTGATCGCCAAGTTCGAGACCATCATGAGGTCCAAAAGCGCAAGTCGGATGGGGATCTTGTGTCCGCTGCCCTGCTAGAGGGAGAGTTGTCAAAGCTTTTCAACACCTCCCATCACATTGCGTTGAAGATGATCACGATTGAGAAGGACCGTGAGTTCCTCGTCGACCAACGGGGAGAGCAAAAGATGGTGACACTCCTCTCCCATAATGTACCTATCTAATTTACTTGTCGCACTTTGTTCCGCGTTTCTACGTTGCTCAGTGCACAAATGAAGCCAGGAATCGGAAAACGGGAAACATTCCTCAGCAGTTCGAATTTCGTGTCAACGTCTCGCAGACAGGGACCTGGAATACTCGAATGAGGGTATATTTAGTCAAATTAAGAGTTACATCTTGACTAACAACATGTTGTTCCACTATAATTTGTTATCTGAATTATCAGATGTTCCAAAAAACATACTCAATTGCAGCGCAAACACCTTCGTGAAACATGTAGACGTCGAGATTCGAACGAGGTGCCGGCCCGTTATATAGGAGAAACTTTGATGGACTTGCGGGACCGCTAAACACTCCTCAATTCGAACGAAATGTTATATTTGGAGTTTCCTCATCCAACGTCACCAAACGATAGATGATCCCGTTATAATTCGAACCATTAATATTTTTAAAGACTCTAATATATGTGTATATATATATATATATATATATATATATATATATATATATATATATATATATATATATATATATATATGTATATATAGATGTATAATATAATATATGTATATATATATATATATATATATATATATATATATATATATATATATATGTATATATATATATATATATATGTATGTATGCATATATGTGAGTCTGTACTTCCAGACGAATTAAGTGGTGGATAACGGTTCTTAATTTTGTTCTGGCTGACAAAGCCTACGCAAGAGATACAAAATAAAGCCTATTGCAATAGAGTATTTGGGGTTGTTTGCCTCTGGTTTATTATGTTATTCCATTATTCATGAAGATATTGCGCATGCAATATTCTATATCTATGACAACGGTGATACAATTGTAGTAGAAAACTTAAATTTATTCTTAATGCGCAAGTTCTCGCACCATTGCAACATAATTATGACTCGATATTTACCATTGCATTCGGCTGAGCTATGAATGAGCAGACTCATATGTGTCACATATTTGTGTATATCCTGAAACTACGTTCCACTGTTGCCAGACAGTCGTGATGAAAAACCTTCAGATTTGGTATCCAAAACCTCTAGAAACCTCTGATGTTTTCAAAAACCCTCTAGAATTCCCTCTGAAAATTCTGTTCGCTAGAGATCGCAATTTCTTGCCCCAGCCGGGTCGAGATATCCAGGTGCGAATACATGGGGGGGGGGGAGGCAGGGTGCTGCTCCGGGGCGCGCAAAAAAGCACTAAAGCTGCGCCAAGCAGGAACGCGGTTCGACAAGTTAACATTGCGCCCCCTACCCCACTGGGGGGGAATTCCTGGATCCGCGCCTTAGCGGCCGTCCATAAATTACGTTTTGTATGGAGGGGTAGGGGTTGGACCGAGCGTAACCGGGGTATACCAACCCATGCTAAGCATACTAAACAGTGCGTGACCGGGGGGATGCACCCCCATCCGATTCATACATACATAAAGAATAAAAGGACACGTACCTGGCTCGTCTGTGAGAAATAAAGTGGCTCAGATCTTCAGGCGCTTGCATATTCTTCCACTGTCCTGTTCACGATTTTAGTCGGTAGTTATCACAGTTAGGTATGTGAGGCGTGACGCATTCAGAAGCCCGCTTGTGTGGCCATAAGCGACGAAGCGTCACAGCAGATTGTTTGGTGTGGGTGGGGTGATGGGGGGGGATGGGGCAAACGCTATTTTGGGCGCGTTCTTTCAATACCATACCATAGGCGTAATGTGAAATTTTCTTATTTCAGGGGTCGTGATCTTCCCTCTCTCCTCGGCTCCGCATGGGCGACGCATGTGGTGGAACGAAATTTCAGAAACCGTCTTCGATTTGTTTACAAACTCGTCTGATTTGAGCAGCTTAAGATGTGATATGTAGTTTAAGCATACATTTTTATTATCAAATATACTTGTTTCGAAAAAAATGGATGTTCAAGCTAATTTTGGGGAAATCGGAATCTTAGAGGGGAGGGGGGGCGGGCACATTTTTTCCTGGACTCATCACTGCCTACTTAGAGTGCCGTAGTTACGTTTCGTCAGATTATACCGTCTCCCACATAAACTATCGCAATCACGGCGGCGGCCGCATTGGTGGTAATCGGTCATCAGGAACACCAGTGAGCAGTGAATGCGATTGGATACATATATTAGCATCGTATCACAACTGATGACTGGAATTGCTTTAAATTGCACCATGTGTGCTCAGTGCTGCCGCATCTACACAAACGAACTTATCAGGGGAAGTTACACAACACTAGGTTATGGCTTCCTTCTGCTCGAATTAGCTCAAATCAGTATGATGTGGGTTACACAACTACCTGTGCTAGCAAACCAGCAACAATTATACAAAGCACAACTTAAGGCGCGGTCAGCTCGTACGATAGGTACTTTCAGTGGTCACATTCTACCCACACAGAGTAGTCTACAGACCCTCTGGCCACTCACCATCATATATCACATTACTTCTGAACACATGGATCATCTTTTCCGGGATGTCGTAAGTTACACAGTTTTTCCCAATCGCCTGCAGATTGGACCTGACTTGCAGAATGGCTTCCATCATACGGATCTGCATCCTGTTCCGGAGTTTGGTTTTTACAATATTCATCTGCGAGAACAGCCGCTCCACAGATGCGTTGGACACAGGGGCACTCAGTATTGCTGTTCCCAACTTGTATATATTGGGGTACTTCTGGACTCCATCCGCCATCTTCTTCTGCCCCACCTCCCACCAGAACTTCTCCCTGTCCACCACAGGTCCGTCAGCCGTGTCCTGCCAGTCCTCGTGATGCAGGGCGTTCCACTGTCTCTCAACATCATCTGGACTCCCAGCGATACTCTGGAAGTGAGCTGCAATTGGTACCACAGCCGGGCGTCCGCATACTTTCAGTGCAGATTCCGGTGACAGCCTGGTGAGATCGGAGAGGATGCCGATGTTCTCAGGAAGGCGCCTCTGTACTTCCGCTACGAGAGTCACGAGAAACTAGCGGCACTTCTCCCTGATAGGAATCGCTGACTCTTCTGGGATGTTGCACTCTTCCATACTGAACGCGTGCCCGAAAAACAAGGCTCTAACTGGGATCAAGTTTTGCGATGGATCGAGCGCAATTAGACCTTCCGACGTCAGACTTCTTAGAGCGGATGGCATCACGACCAGGTCCAACAAGCTCCGAAGGAACTCTTCCAAGTCCTTATGGAGCGCACATGGATCTGGATTTGAGCTTTGGAAGGTGCGGTTGATCCGGTTGACCGCCTTCAATTGCGTGGACATGAACGTCAAGAACAGACGGTTTTGCTGATCGTTGTACATCTGGTACAGCTGATTAGCTTGGTAGCAGCGCTCGCTATCTTTCGCCAGCATGAATGTCAACTTCAGTTCCTCATACTGTTCCAAAACTCTGTCTACGGCATCACCACGGCTAAGCCACCTTGTCATGGCCACCTTCGGTATTTTACGATTTTTCTGACCGTCGTTTATGGTCGCGTACAGTTCTGAGTATTCTCTCTGCCGTCTAGGACTATGACTAAACCAATTATGTGTCTCACGGACCATGAAGTCGAGATGCCGAGGGAGAACAGCACATGCCGTACTCGCTGTCAGGTGTAGCGAGTGGCACAGACACCGTACTACGATCAGGTGAGGAACCTTTTCCCTGAGACGGGTACTCACGGAGTGGTGTCGCCCCACCATGGCGCTGGCACCGTCCACACCGATGCCGACGAGGCGATGCACGGGCAGGTTGTCCAGCTCCAGTGCCTGCAGGATCGCTTCTGTGATTGTATCTGCCGTCGTTGACTCCAATTCAATGAGGCGATACAGTGTAGTCACCACTCGTTTCTGCCTTCTGCTAAAGTATCTCACAATCACACCGAGACACTGTGTATCTGACACGTCGGTCGATTCGTCTATTATAAGGCTAAAGTATGAGCCTTTCATATCGTCCAGGAGTTCTTGATGGATGACTGGCCCTATAATGTTATTTATAATGCCTGAACAATTCGTGCGATGAAGTTTCAAATCTTTTAGAATCTTGGAATTCGGGTCCAAACTTGACAGCACCTCACCCAGATGGTCGACAGAGGCGTTTGACCCATGCTCTGCGATGTACAATGCAGTCCTCAACTCCGCCTTCTTCACGGCATCACCGTGACCGTCACTTCGGCATGGGAATGCTTCCGTGATTTTCGTGGATTTACTACTCACAAAATTCCGTTTGTGTTTGGTGGTTTTGGAATGATCCTCTAGGCCTTTTTTCCTCGAGGCGATCACGGCTTTGCAGCACTTGCACCTCGCGTGAAAGTCATCTCCTTCCACAGACTGAATCCAGCCCCTGAAGATGTGCTGGCTTTCCCACTCCTTCTTATAGCGTTGGGTGTATTGCTGATGCTTTCCCATTTTGTGACTCAAAATACTTTATAATTTCTACAGAGCCCAAGGCAACATAAAACCCTATTTATTTTGATGTTGTCACAGGCGGAATGCGGATAACAATCTTTTGTTTCGCAACAGAAAACGTGTGATCAAGAACATTGAGATTAATAATTATTGAGTTTTGTGACTATAAAAAAATATATTTGTGAGTACAAATGAAGACAAGAAAAGCAACAAAAAAACATGAAAATTAAACGACAATTAATTAATGAAATAAATGCATATATCAGTACAAATTCATTTCTATGCGCGGTGCTATGAAACCTCTAGATTTCCCTCTAGAAACGAAAAACCTCTGATTTCAAAATTTCCCCTGAAACGGATGGCCAAAACCTCTAGATTTCAGGGAAACCTCTGATTCTGGCAACAGTGCCACGTTCCCGTTCCCATTTTAATGACATCCTCATTTCAGTCAACAAATGTTTTTTTTTTCCATGATAAGCACATGTTTCAAGACAAGTGTGCATATATTAAAGTATATAAAGTTCTCGCGTCGAAATGGGGCGTGAGGCGCAAGTTCTCGTCCACTCTTTCCTTCACCTGCTAAGCCTGCCTTCTGCATCGCACCCTTTGACACGTCCGATGTGGGCTGTGTGTTATCTGTCGCTGATAATCCACCCTCGCTGATAAGCACACCAGGAAAACATCCCTGGCCGGCCGTTCGGCCAGCCAGCCGGGTAACCGGCGGACCACCTGACCGACCGGGCTCAAGGAGCAGTACACTGGTTTTCGGGGAAGCTGACAATCAAACAGGTCATTTGCCTCCCACCAATTTTCCCTTCTTGAGAACACGGGAAAACCCCCGTATCGTAGAAAATTGTCCATGCCGAAGAACAGATGTGAAAAAATAACCTGCTACTCGGCCGCGAGCGTCGGTGACAGATATTTGAGAAATATTTCCAGTTATGGCGACAAATTACGGTACCGTATTATCATTAAGTATGGATTGTGTACATCATCAGGCCGTTTTTCTTCTTAAACATACCCAGTCAATTTGCTTGTCCTTACCATCCAGACATATACGTACTGATCTTGTTTCAGTACATGTATCTGAAGCGTACCGAAGCAATTTAGTAGCTATGATCGAGGGGACAGGGGGGGGGGGGGGTAAAAAACGCTACCACTCGAGGGAAAGTCCATAGGTTTTAACATTGTCGTAGTAAGCCCTGTCACTTACGAACTGTCCCGTCCCCGTCCAGAGACTGAACCCGACGCAACAGTTCCGTTTTCCGGCGCAGTTTGTGGCGCGTGGCGCGGCTCACATCACAGGTAACGAGATATGGCTGACATCACGTGAAAGCCCCAAATGTTGGCTATCCGTCGGGCACAATTTCGTTGTGGTCGGGTGAAAGTGCTGCGCGTGCGCGTCACGGGGGTTCTGAGAGAACGGGTTTCCGGTGAATCACCGGCCGCCGATAGGAATCGCATGTAAAACGGATATTTTTCGTTCGGAAAATCAACAATTTTAGCGCTCCCCATCGACCCGATTCAGACCGCCATATCTCGACAACCAACGAACCGATCGACACCAAACCAAAACCACCGTGTTGCCACGTCAATTTTCAATATCGCCGTGGCAACCGGTTCCGAGTTACCCGCCACGCACATGCGAGGGGGGTGTGGAAATCGGAAACGACGTTTTTGAGCGTTTTTCACGATTGGATCTGGTTCTCAGAAACGGCTAAACTTGGCGACTCGCCGTTACCTTCACCTCATGACCCCATGCACCGGCTACAATTCTCCAATTGACGATCAGTGGCTGCAGTGAGTGCGGGCGCCGTCATCGTGACACGGGCTGCACGTGTTTCGGTCCGTGAAAAATGCTTCGCTTTCCGCTGTCTCCACACCACTGTCGAATTACATTTCGCGGAGAAAGTTGTATGCACGGATAGCCTTTGTGATGCTCACAGTTCCTTCTGATTTTATTCATCGCAAAGACTTTGGTTGCAATCGTCGATGCCCGCAACCGTTACCAGACTTCACTTTCGGCAATTTCAAACGGCAGACGGGGACGGGACAGTGTCGCGTCACCGTCCAGAGACTGAATCCGACGCAACCGTTCCGTTTTCCGGCGCAATTTGTTTTCAAAGCCGGTTTTAGTGTGAACGATCTACCTAATAAGTATCAAGGCGCTGTTGAAGCTGAACTTGCGTAGGTTTGCGTAAGTGGTATTTCGTCTCTGAGAGTCAGGACAAGTATAGGAAACATGGTCTTGTCTTTGATGCTGGCCGCCCAGAATATTTTTATCTCCGGGAAGTTCTCCACTCATTTTTCCAAAAGATGAATTGAGTCTGACAATGACTGTGATCTCCTTGCTGTTTGGTCATGATCATGGGAACATGGAAACACGGCTTTTGAGACAGAAACAAATCACATCATTCTCCAACTTGGAATGCTACAGTTTTCCTCTCATAATCCAGGATTCAGATCAAAAGAAATGTCCTCAAAATCCTCTGCTCCATATCAACCTGTAATGCCACCAACCAACCAACCAACCTGTAATACCCGGCCATATGAATCTGTTTGGTGCAGTATTTTATGCACAATATTTCTCAGTCTAACATATCATTTCAGCCATTTTGCCACACTGCAGACTTGTGGAATCCTTATCATAATTTGTTTTGGGTTCTTTCAATATGAGCCTTTGTTATTTTAATAATTTCATCTGGTCACTTCCATGGGCTTGATTTATTTGGGTCCGGGCCCATGTTTTGTCATAAGCAGGACTTGTTGCATTGACCAAACGCGTTATAAATTACTTGAAACCAAAGCAAAGTATGACCTATGACACTCTGTCCTTTATATTGGTGCTATAGTAAAACGGAATTTAATTTGTATTGGTAAATTTCATTTTCAAGGAGTCATTGGATTTGGCTAACAGCATGTTTCAATACCATGTTTATCAGCATGATTAAGATAATGTGACCACTGATTGCCATCAGAAATGCTTATTTTTAGTTGGAAAACAAAATAATGTTCTACTACTTTTTATTACCTAACATAACCTAGCCTGGTTTACACAACTTCCTTTTAAATTGTTTCTTCAATATAAACACAATTTGTGTGTTCATTAATACGAAATGTTAAGAACCTAACCTGGCCCTACCTTTTTCTTACCTTAAAAACATCCCATTTTTGTCTGACATACAATGAACACATTTTCACCTTTACCACTAGCCTAGCCTGTTGTTTTGATTTGCTAAGTAAAACTTGTGTAAATCATATTGTGAGCGCATTAAGCCACAATGATACCATTATATGTATGGGTACACCCATTAGAAGCAAGATTAGCTTATAGGGTGTGTTGTACTTTGACATATTAAGTAATATTTGAAGAGCATATATAATTGAAGAAATTGAAGATCATATATATAATAAAGCATTTATTTTTCCATTTCAGCATCATCGTCGATATTTCGCGTTTGCACACATGCGTACGGGTTGTTGCGTACTTACTGTGTATGCGTACTTACTGTGAGCCATCAACATGTGACAGCCTGGTGGTGTGCGATGTTCTGTAGATGACAGGCTGGACACGTTTTGCCTCTGCCCAAGAACGCACGCTGACATTATCACTGCACATTTTCCGAATCAATTACTGTTTATTATGAGTAAAACGTTGCAGGCGGCCTGCACCCAGGAGGGGGTAGGGGTACCGGCGAACACGAAGCCAATGAGATTGGTCCGACCCCACTGCTCGCGCATGGCAGCATTTGGTGACATGTAACGGCACTGGAACTGGCAGCATCAGCTGGATGGGCCCATAAGGAACCGTGTTAAACGACTAAATCTGAGACCCTATACCATGCTATGCTACCATGCCATATACCATGCTGTATGCTATACGGTCAATCAGATACGAACCAGGGGACATAAGGGATGGGGAGCGCGGAGAGTAAAGTAGCAAAGTAGAGAGAGAGTAAAGTAGTGAATACCTCTCCCACACAGCGTCCAAACCATTTAGACCGTTCAGACTCAGAAAACATGTTCTACATAGCACAAAATATCAGTTATATATGTTCTTAAATCGCAGCACATCAGCAACATAAAACAGACGACGAGTTCCTGATTAGCGTCTGACGCACAGCACAGGCCGTCAGCGCCGACGTCAGCACGCGGCCGTCGTCCATCCTCGGTATGGCAGCCCGATCACCAACATCCGGTGATGTAATGGAGACAGTCACGAGCAGCGGCAGCATATAGCCTGTGAAGAACGGGTACGGAGATCACATGCTGCTGACAAAGGTAAATGTCACACAATGGTTCAAAAATGACTGAAGCCATCCCAACGCAGGATTTAGCGACAGTAATCTAGCATCCTCGCTTGGCACGTATGTTACGCCCCTCGCCCAGATTCCGCAGCCATGATATTCTTGCACATGTACGCGAAGATGTGACTTTTGCTGGTATTTACAGCCGTCGGTTTTCGCTGTCGAGCACATTGCCTGCCATGTCTTTTTGGAAACAGCCAAAAGCATCCCACTAATCAGCACGCGACTGTGGGACTCTGAGAAGCCTTGCTCGAATAGACAGACAACAATCGTTGGTACGAACATTGGAATCCCAGACAGGAGAGGAGACATTTGTTATCCCATGGTTTTTCTGAATACCTCCGGAATTAATACAGAAGGGAGGCTGGAACATCGAAGAATCCTACATGAGTATGGAAGATACCTGAGAAGAAAATTTTATTCCGGTCATTTATGGCTATGTGGATGTGGCGTCGTCAATGAAATTACGGCTGGCGATTCAGCGTGTGAGCTTTACCTTAGCAGTTCACTCATACTCTCAGCCACGTGGGACGTGCTGAGTATACGTATATACGTATATATATATATATATATATATATATATATATATATATATATATATATAGTTTATATATATATTATATATATATATATATATATATATATATATATATATATATATATATATATATATATATATATATATATATATATATATATATATATATATATATATATATATATATATATATATATATATATATATATATATATATATATATATATATATATATATATATAAATATATATATATATATATATATATATATATATATATATATATATATATATATATATATATATATATATATATCTATACATATATATATATACACATGTATATATCGATCTATATGCATTTTATGTCTCCCATTACCTATGTCTATCAATCTGTATACATATCTCTATCCATCTTTATCTCTGTATATGCAGTATCTCTATCTCTATCTATGTCGATATCTAGATATCTTCACAGATAGAGATATATTGATATAGATAGATATAGATGGATATGGGTATAGATAGATAGATTATGGAGATATATGGAAATATTTTATTAGGTGCAGTGCTTTGCTGAGCATGATTATGAATAAGAAAACGTGTAAAATAACCTTATGCTCATATTACAACAGAGAAATAGATCCAAATTCGCACGGTATATATTTCGGCCACGGGCCTTCCTCAACAGAGAGGACTGTTGAGGAACCGTGGCCGAAATACATACGGTGCGAACTTGGATCTATTTCTTTGTTGTAATATGAGCAAAAGATCATTTTATGGTTTTTTCTTTTTAGAGATATATGAAGATAGATAGATATAGACAGACATAAATGGAGATAGGTGGAGCTAGGTGAAAGTAGATAGTTATAGATATAGATGGATAGTTATATATATATATATATATATATATATATATATATATATATATATATATATATATATATATATATGTATATATATATATATATATATATATATATATATATATATATATATATATATATATATATACATATATATATATATATATATATATATAAATATATATAGATATATATATATATATATATATATATATATATATATATATATATATATATATATATATATATATATATATATATACATATATATGTATATATATTTATATGTATATATATTTATATGTATATATATATATTGCCCTGTTGTGCACATTCCGAAACGTGTTTCTACAATATTACATTGTACCTAGGTAGGTATCTAGGTACCTACCTAGGTGACTTCCTACGTCCTACGTCCTAGGTAACTGCCTATGTGTTTGTTTGTTTTGTTGGGTTGGGCACTTCGGCCTGCTCAGGCCATTTCGTGCCATGAGTAGAATGGATGAAAATATTATGTTCTAAAAGTCAATTTACAAGTCCTGAAGTAAGTTGGTTGTTCGGATAAAAATGAAAAGGAGATTGATGAGAAAAGGGTGTGTATCTCCTAATAGTGCGGGCAAAGAAAAGGGGGTGTTGTGTGTACGGCAGTAGTTGGTAAGTGTTTTCCGATGTTCATGGTATTTTTGACAGTGTAGGATAATATGTGAAACGGTAAGATGAGTGTTGCATGATGGGCATGAAGGTCGTGGTGAAGCAGTGTAAATATATCGATGGGTGAGAAAAGTGTGACCTATGCGGAGCCGTGATATAACTTTTTCTTCTTGTCTGTTTTTGGTGGGATGCGGTCCAGTTTTCGATGACGGGTTTGATGAGACGTAATATAAGAAATTGTGTGTGGTTTGTGGTTTCAGTCCATTGTTTGGTCCAAAAATGTCGAATGTTTTGTCGTATTGTTGATTTGATGGCGTCAAAATGTGGTGGGATTTCTGTGATGTGTGGTAATTGTAATGATTGTTTAGCGAAATGATCTGCTTTCTCGTTTCCTGGGATGCCACAGTGGCTGGGCACCCACAGGAAACGGACCTTCATGCCCATGAGATGAAGTATTTCAAGTGTATTATAAATGGAAATATAGTAATGGTACGAAAAAGAAAGTGAAGAAAGAGATTGAAGAACAGATTTTGAGTCGGAACAAATGACGACATGGCGCATGGGGTGACAAATCGAACGGTTGCGGACATAGCGAAGGCAGTGAGAATGGCGTGTAATTCGGCGATGAAAATGGAGGTCCCGTTTGGCAAGCGATGTTGTTGTGTGTATGTACCGGAAACAATGGCATTTCCTGTGCAATCTGCGTCTTTGGATCCGTCGGTGAAAACAAAAGGAACATGATGATAACGAGAACGAAACTGGTGGAATTTTTGTTTGGCGTATTCTGGACAAAGCTGTGATTTTGGAGTGGTGGTGAGATAGACAATATGTCTCTCGGCCATCTGCCACGGTGGTGTAGTTGGTGAATGGAGAGCTGTAATATGTGGAATGTTGTATTGGAGTTGTGTAGAAAATGTTTTAATGCGTGAAGCTATGGTAAGCCCGGTTCGCTTTTCGGCGGGACCTAAATATTCGTGGTGTAGATTTGGGAGAATTTGTAAAGATGCGTGTGTGGGGTGGTGTTCTCGAAATTGAATTTTTGCGGCATATCGGAGTGTTTGTTCAATTCTTCGGAGACCTAATGGTGGAATTCCTGATTCGATTTGTAAAGAAGCAATGGGAGACGTGGTCATTGCACCGAGTGCTATGCGAATGAATTTATTTTGTAAGGTGTCCAAAGGCTTCAAATCGGTGATATTGCCACTTGCGTAAACTATGGAGCCATATTCTATGATGGGAAGAACCAATGATTTGTATAATTGTAATAGCGTGTGACGATCGGATCCGAATGATGAAGATGTAATACAGCGAAATAAATTGAGTCTGAAAACATTTGGTCTGGATGTGTTTGACGTGCTGGTGCATGGAAAGCTTGCGATCGAAAATAACACCAAGAAATTTGAACGAATTTACCAAATGTATGTCAGTGCTTCCGAGGTGAAGTTGTGTATCTGGATTTGGGCACGGAGTTGATTTGCTGAATATCATTGTGGCATATTTTGGAGCTGAGAATGTGAAACCGTATTTGATGGACCATTGGTGTATCCGGTCAAGTGCGTTTTGTAATCTAATTAAACAATGTTCATACTTTTTGCCGGAACACCAAATCGCACTATCGTCCGCAAACAGTGAGTATGATAGATTGGCAGGCATGCTGTCGAAAATGTCATTAATGATGATGTTGAATAATACTGGTGAAATACAACTCCCCTGTGGTAATCCGTTCTGTAGAAAACGTGGATCGGAAATCGCTGACCTGCACCGGAGATGAAAATGACGGGAACCGGACAAAAATCCTATCAAATAATGAGCTAAATTTCCTTTGACGCCGAAGTGAAGAAGTTTGGAAATTAATGCCGGTTTGTATACCATATCATACGCTTTACTAATGTCTAAAAATACTGCAATGGTGTGTTCGTGTCTTTTTTTTAATAACCAAGGCGTATGTCAGTTTCTAATCGAATGAGATGATCTATTGTACTATGGCCATGACGAAAACCGCATTGAATTGGAGATAACAGACGATTTGTTTCTAAGTACCAGGTCAGTCTTTTTACAATCATACGTTCTAAAAGTTTTCCTAGACAACTGGTGAGAGCGATGGGTCGGACATTATTGGGGTTGCTGTGGTTTTTGCCGGGTTTTGGAATAGGGATGATGAGGGCTTCTTTCCAGGTTTCGGGGAAAGTATGGCCAGACCATAATGCATTAAATGTTTGTAAGATACAATGTTTTGTGTCGTTGGATAAATGTCTGAAAAAGGAATAAAGTAAATTGTCGGGACCTACAGAAGTATTACCGGCTGAGGAAATTGCAGTATCCAGTTCTGAAACTTGAAACGGGATATTGTATGTTTCAGTGTTGTCCGAATCGAATTGTGCCAAATCGGTGTGAAATGTGTGTTGTGCATTTTGTAGAAATTCCTCTCTGTAGTTGTAGTCAGAGCTATTGTAAGCCATGGTATCCGCTATTGTATTTACTATTGTTTGTGGGTCTGTAATTGTGGTGTTTTGAATTTTGAGTGCCGAGAGTGATTTAAATGGAGTGCGTCCTGATAATCGGCGAATTAACTGCCAGATTTTGCTTAAAGGTGTTCGTGAGGTGATTTGTTGTAGATAAAGTGCCCATGAACGGCGACGAGCTTTGGGAATGATGCGGCGTGTCTTCGCACGTTCATAATTACGGCTGACTCAATTTTGTTGGTCGGGATGACGTAAATATTTTCTAAATGCTCTCTTTCTTGCGGCTATTGCTCGGGAAACTTCTATCGACCACCAGGGGACTGGTGTTCTTTTTGTGAAAGGTTTTGTTAGTGGAATGGCGGTGGGAGTTGCTTCGAGAAGTGTTTTGGTAACTTGGTTGATGTTTTCGACGGGAGAAATGTTGGGGTTGTATTGAATAGGTGAAAGTTCCTGAAAAGTTGTCCAATCGGCCTTCGGAATTTTCCAGCGAGGGATAAAACTGGGTTTCGTATCTGCCGCAGTTGAAAATGTGGGTGTTAGTTTAATGGGGTAATGATCGCTGGCATGAATATCAGTGTCTATGGTCCAATCATAATCATTGGTCAGAGTCGGAGAGCATATTGATAAATCAATAGCTGTTTCTGTGTTATGTCCAAGGTGAAAAAAGGTTGGTTCTCCGGTGTTCAGTAATACTAAATTATGTCGGTCAAAAATTTGTTCAATGATGCGGCCACGAGTGTCTGTAAGTGTGCGTGTTCTATCCCACGCTGGGCTATGGGCATTAAAATCGCCAAGTATTATGAAAGGATTCTTGAATTGTGTTATGAGGTTGTCTAATTGTATCAAAATGTTTGTGTTATCTGTTTGTGGTGGAATATAAATGGAACATACATCCACATTCCTGCCATGCAAACGCAAAGTACAAGCTACGGCTTGTAAAGATGAATTCAGTGTAATTTGTGTATGTGTAAAATCATTGTTGATGTACAGTGCTGTACCGCCACTGCGATGTGGTCCACGGACCTCATCGCGACGGTACAGTGAGTAATTTGAAAGATTGAAATTATATGTATCGGCGGGTAAGAACCAGGTTTCTGAAGAGCGATGAGAATAGGTGTGAGAATACTAAAGAAAGCTTTCATTTCGGCCCATTTGGATAATAGACTATGGCAATTCCATTGGAGAAATATGGTCATTGGTGCGAATTAATATTTGTTGGCACCTTTCGGTACCTGGCGCAGCCACGATTGGAGTTCAGGTGGGTTCGTATGTTGAATGCGGCCGGCGGTGGTTGGCTCGCTCGAGCCGTCCTGCCGACCAGTGACCTTGGAGGCCGATTCACGTCGGCCGGCCATTGCCGCGGGGGATGCCCGCCGGCTGGGAGTCGGTCGGGTCACGTGGTCGCCGGCTTGTACCGGGCGCCCCAGGTTCCGTTGGTGCGCCACCGAAGTGGCTCGCGTTTCCCCGGCAGGCGAATGGCTGCGGGGTCTGGAATTCCTTGTGGAATTTGTTGGCGTTTATTTGGTCGGAATGGTCTGTGTGTTGGGAGCCGGGGTAGTTTGTGTCGGAGTGGTCTGAGTGTTGGGAGCCAGGGTGGTTGCTGTCGGTGTGGTCAGTGGAGTAAGTTTTTTAAGTGGAGCTAAACCTGGAATAATATCTGTTTGCATCGAGATGGAAGTAGTGGTGATGCGACGTGTGGGGGGAGCAACGGTGGCCGCCTGAGCGTACGTTTTCGCTGATGGGAAGGTGGCCTCGACAGACCGTCGGGCCTGGGGGTATGACACCCCGGGCGTGGCCTTCACAGCGCATACCTCCTTCTCCTTGCGCCAAACTGGGCATTGATTGGAAGTGGTGAGGTGATCGGATGTGTTGCAGCTGAGGCAGTGGGCAGGCTTGGAGCAGGTGGATTCGGGATGAGGTGTTTCGCCGCACTTAGGGCATCGGGCTGGTTGGCACATGTCTTGCTGCCATGGCCGAAGCGCTGACAGTTAAAACAGCGGAGAGGATTAGGAATAAAGACACGGACTTGGAATCGTAGGTATCCGGCGATTAGGGTCTTGTGAAGATTGGTAGAATTGAAGATAAGGACAAGGAGGCTCGTATCGCGTTTTTGACCGTCTTTAAATGAGGTAATGCGGTGGACGTGGGTCACCCCCTCCGGCCTGAGTTCCGTCTGGATATCCGCCTCAGTCATGAAGCGGAGCTCCGGCGCGAAGACGGTGCCCTTGGTGGTGTTGCGATTGGAATGGAGAATGATAGTGACGGATTTTCCACAAAATGTGGTGGTGCGGAGGAGGGCTTTGGTTTGGGCTCGGGATTGGATTTTAATGACCAAGGTTCCGTTGGCAGGGGTTTCAATGTCGGGATTGGCTAGGGAGCAGATGGCAAGGAGTTGTTTAGTCGGCCAAAAAACGTTGATACGGCGGAAGGAAACGGATTCCTCGACAGGCTTGACTACAATGTAAGAGCCAGCACTGTCGAGGTAGGGTTCAATGGGCTGGATGGGTTCAGGTTGGGAGGGCGTGGTCTGGTTCGAGCGTGGGTCAGCGGCGTAAAGAGTGATGGTCTGGTCTGGATTCTGAGGCGAGGTCGAGGTCTTGGGACGAGCAAGGTTCGGCGAGGTGCAAAGGGCGTCCATGGCGTCATCAAGGGGAATTGTCCGGCGCGGGTCATCAATGGATGAATTCAGTGAGGGAACATCAGAGGCCAAGTCCGTGTTCGTGCGATGGTCGTCGGGTGTGGTCAGCGGAGGAAATTCCGAATCAGAGTCCTGTGGCGAGCTGGGGTCGGTGCCTTTCTTCCTCTTTTTCCCCATCACGGGGAAAAACACCATACCAAATGAAATCTAAATAAACACGCAGAACAAAGGGAACGAAAATACGACGATGACGAAAACGGGTGGGGTGACGGGTGTCACCCCACTAGAAAAGAAATGAGAAAAGAGCGACGGGTGTCGCCCCACGAAAATGAAAAATAGGAAACTGCAATAACAAGCAGTGAGAAAGCAGCGGAGTGATCAGCGGGCTCTGGACCAACCTATAGACGAGTTGAAGGTGTAGAGTGGTCTAGAAGTTGGTGGTGAAGAGTAGCAAGAAGTCGGAAGTGAAGATATTGAGTTGATGGTAGACTGGTCTTGCGAGATACGTCCACTATAGCTGTTAGCACGACACACCACGAGCAACGAGCGACGACTTGATGGCGCGAGAGTCAACCGGCAACTGTGTGTGTGTCTGGATTACCTATGTGCCTAGGTACCTACCTATGTACGATGTTGGTGCGTTCTTTGATATCTGGTTTCACATTGGTACATGTCTTACCTATATAGGCACCTAAAGCGCAAACTGAGAACAACGGCGATAACTACACCAACGTACCCACCTGCCCTCACCCACCCGACTGCCACAACCACAGGACTGCGAGATAAAAAAAATCAGGACAGTGAGTGCCGGAGGTCAGCCACCTTTACTTACGCAAGAAAAGCCACGCGTATCCAAACACTAAGATAAAAAAAAACTTGTTGGCGTGCCTCATGGAAGCATGTTTTACATTTGGTCAGGAAATTTCCCACTCGTTATATTTCTCAACTATGCCTCGTGACGAAGTTTGGAAGAGTTGATTTTGAACGTGCGGGACGCATCCAGTGAATAAACCATATCCGAAAACAATGAAGTTTTATTTCTGCCAGAGGGCTATCTGAAATACAAGAGCCATGCGTTTTGGAAGGCGTTTTATTTTTCACGAAGGGCCAAATCGGGTTGAGAATGTGACGAATTAAAATATTTCATCATTGGCAGCTGATCTCAGGAAAGCATCTTTGTGATTTGTCCGCGTGCCTCATGGAAGCATGTTTTACATTTGGTCAGGACATTTTTCACTCGTTATATTTCTCAACTATGCCTCCTGACGAAGTTTGGAAGAGTTGATTTTGAATGTGCGCGACACATCCCCTGAATAAACCATATCCGAAAACAATGAAGTTTTATTTCTGTCAGAGGGCTATCTGAAATACCAGAGCCATGCATTTTGGAAGGCATATTATTTTTCAGGAAGGGCTAAATCGGGGTGGGAATGTAACGAATTAAAATATTTCTTCATTGGCAGCTGATCTCAGGGAAGCAGCTTTGTGATTTGTTCGCGTGCCTCATGGAAACATGTTTTACATTTGGTCAGGAAATTTCTCACTCGTTATATTTCTCAACTATGCCTCCTGACGAAGTTTGGAAGAGTTGATTTTGAATCTGCGCGACGCATCCCCTGAATAAACCATATCCGAAAACATTGAAGTTTTATTTCTGTCAGAGGGCTATCTGAAATACAAGAGCCATGCATTTTGGAAGGCGTATTATTTTTCAGGAAGGGCTAAATCGGGGTGAGAATGTGACGAATTAAAATATTTCTTCATTGGCAGCTGATCTCAGGAAAGCATCTTTGTGATTTGTTCGAATGAGTCATGGAAGCATGTTTAACATACCGTGAGGAAATTTCTCACTCGCTATATTTCTCAACTATGCCTCCTGACGAAGTTTGGAAGAGTTGATTTTGAATGTGCGCGACGCATCCCCTGAATAAACCATGTCCGAAAACAATGAAGTTTTATTTCTGTCAGAGGCCTATTCTGAATTACCAGAGCCGTGCATTTTGGAAGGCGTTTTATGTTTCAGGAAGGGCTAATCGGGTTGAGAATGTGACGAGTTAAAATATTTCTTCATTGGCAGCTGATCTCAGGAAAGCATCTTTGTGATTTGTTCGTGTACCTCATGGAAGCATGTTTTACATTTCGTCAGGAAATTTTTCACTCGTTATATTTCTCAACTATGCCTCCTGACGAAGTTTGGAAGAGTTGATTTTGAATGTGCGCGACGCATCACCTGAATAAACAATATCCGAAAACAATGAAGTTTTATTTCTGTCAGAGGCCTATGTGAAATACAAGAGCCATGCATTTTGGAAGGCGTGTTATTTTTCAGGAAGGGCTAAATCGGGGTGGGAATGCGACGACTTCAAATATGTCTTCATTGGCAGGTGATCTCAGAAAAGCATCTTTGTGATTTGTTCGCGTGCCTCATGGAAGCATGTGTTACATTTGGTCAGGAAATTTCTCACTCGTTATATTTCTCAACTATGCCTCCTGACGAAGTTTGGAAGAGTTGATTTTGAATGTGCGCGACACATCCCCTGAATAAACCATATCCGAAAACAATGAAGTTTTATTTCTGTCAGAGGGCTATTTGAAATACCAGAGCCATGCATTTTGGAAGGCATATTGTTTTCCAGGAAGGGCTAAATCGGGTGGGAATGTGACGACTTAAAATATTTCTTCATTGGCAGCTGATCTCAGGAAAGCATCTTTGTGATTTGTTCGAATGCGTCATGGAAGCATGTTTAACATACCGTGAGGAAATTTCTCACTCGTTATATTTCTCAACTATGCCTCCTGACGAAGTTTGGAAGACTTGATTTTGAATGTGCGCGACGCATCCACTGAATAAACCATATTCGAAAACAATGAAGTTGTATTTCTGTCAGAGGGCTATGTGAAATACAAGAGCCATGCATTTTGGAAGGCGTATTATTTTTCAGGAAGGGCTAAATCGGGGTGAGAATGTGACGACTTAAAATATTTCTTCACTGGCTGCTGATCTCAGGAAAGCATGTTTGTGATTTGTTCGCGTACCTCATGGAAGCATGTGTTACATTTGGTCAGGAAATTTCTCACTCGTTATATTTCTCAACTATACCTCCTGACGAAGCTTGGAAGAGTTGATTTTGAATGTACGGGACGCATCCCGTGAATAAACCATATCCGAAAACAATGAAGTTTTATTTCTGCCAGAAGGCAATCTGAAATACAAGAGCCATGCGTTTTGGAGGGCGTTTTATTTTTCAGGAACGTCTAAGTCGGGTTGAGAATGTGACGAATTAAAATATTTCTTCATTGGCGGCTGATCTCAGGAAAGCATCTTTGTGATTTGTTCGTGTACCTCATGGAAGCATGTTTAACATATGATCAGGAAAATTTTCCCTCATTATATTTCTCAACTATGCCTCCTGACGAAGTTTGGAAGAGTTGATTTTGAATGTGCGCGACGCATCCCCTGAATAAACCATATCCGAAAACAATGAAGTTTTATTTCTGTCAGAGGGCTATCTGAAATACAAGAGCCATGCATTTTGGAGGGGCGTATTATGTTTCAGAAAGGGCTAAATCGGGGTGAGAATGTGACGAATTAAAATATTTCTTCATTGGCTGCTGATCTCAGGAAAGCATCTTTGTGATTTGTTCGAATGCCTCATGGAAGCATGTTTAACATACCGTGAGGAAATTTCTCACTCGTTATATTTCTCAACTATGCCTCCTGACGAAATTTGGAAGAGTTGATTTTGAATGTGCGCGACGTATCCCCTGAATAAACCATGTCCGAAAACAATGAAGTTTTATTTCTGTCAGAGGCCTATTCTGAATTACCAGAGCCGTGCATTTTGGAAGGCGTTTTATGTTTCAGGAAGGGCGAAATCGGGGTGAGAATGTGACGACTTAAAATATTTCTTCACTGGCTGCTGATCTCAGGAAAGCATGTTTGTGATTTCTTCGCGTACCTCATGGTAGCATGTTTTACATTTGTTCAGGAAATTTCTCACTCGTTACATTTCTGAACTATGCCTCCTGACGAAGTTTGGAAGAGTTGATGTTGAATGTACGGGACGCATCCCGTGAATAAACCATATCCGAAAACAATGAAGTTTTATTTCTGCCAGAGCGATATCTGAAATACAAGAGCCATGCGTTTTGGAAGGCGTTTTATTTTTCAGGAACGTCTAAGTCGGGTTGAGAATGTGACGAATTAAAATATTTCTTCATTGGCGGCTGATCTCAAGAAAGCATCTTTGTGATTTGTTCGTGTACCTCATGGAAGCATGTTTAACATATGGTCAGGAAATTTTTCCCTCGTTATATTTCTCAACTATGCCTCCTGACGAAGTTTGGAAGAGTTGATTTTGAATGTGCGCGACGCATCCCCTGAATAAACCATATCCGAAAACAATGAAGTTTTATTTCTGTCAGAGGGCTATCTGAAATACAAGAGCCATGCATTTTGGACGGGCGTATTATTATTCAGAAAGGGCTAAATCGGGGTGAGAATGTGGCGAATTAAAATATTTCTTCATTGGCTGCTGATCTCAGGAAAGCATCTTTGTGATTTGATCGAATGCCTCATGGAAGCATGTTTAACATACGGTGAGGAAATTTCTCACTCGTTATATTTCTCAACTATGCCTCCTGACGAAATCTGGAAGAGTTGATTTTGAATGTGCGGGACGTATCCCCTGAATAAACCATGTCCGAAAACAATGAAGTTTTATTTCTGTCAGAGGCCTATTCTGAATTACCAGAGCCGTGCATTTTGGAAGGCGTTTTATGTTTCAGGAAGGGCTAAATCGGGGTGAGAATGAGACGACTTAAAATATTTCTTCGCTGGCTGCTGATCTCAGGAAAGCATGTTTGTGATTTCTTCGCGTACCTCATGGAAGCATGTTTTACATTTGGTCAGGGAATTTCTCACTCGTTACATTTCTGAACTATGCCTCCTGACGAAGTTTGGAAGAGTTGATGTTGAATGTACGGGACGCATCCCGTGAATAAACCATATCCGAAAACAATGAAGTTTTATTTCTGCCAGAGCGCTATCTGAAATACAAGAGCCATGCGTTTTGGATGGCGTTTTATTTTTCAGGAAGGGCTAATCGGGTTGAGAATGTGACGACTTAAAATATTTCATCATTGGCAGCTGATCTCAGGAAAGCATCTTTGTGATTTGTTCGAATGCGTCATGGAAGCATGTTTAACATACGGTGAGGAAATTTTTTCCCTCGTTATATTTCTCAACTATGCCTCCTGACGAAGTTTGGAAGAGTTGATTTTGAATGTGCGCGACGCATCCCCTGAATAAACCATGTCCGAAAACAATGAAGTTTTATTTCTGTCAGAGGCCTATTCTGAATTACCAGAGCCGTGCATTTTGGAAGGCGTTTTATGTTTCAGGAAGGGCTAAATCGGGTTGAGAATGTGACGAATTAAAATATTTCTTCATTGGCTGCTGATCTCAGGAAAGCATCATTGTGATTTGTTCGCGTGCCTCATGGAAGCATGTTTTACATTTGGTCAGGAAATTTCTCACTCGTTATATTTCTCAACTATGCCTCCTGACGAAGTTGGGAAGAGTTGATTTTGAACGTGCGGGACGCATCCAGTGAATAAACCATATCCGAAAACAATGAAGTTTTATTTCTGCCAGAGGGCTATCTGAAATACAAGAGCCATGCGTTTTGGAAGGCGTTTTATTTTGCACGAAGGGCCAAATCGGGTTGAGAATGTGACGAATTAAAATATTTCATCATTGGCAGCTGATCTCAGGAAAACATCTTTGTGATTTGTCCGCGTGCCTCATGGAAGCATGTTTTACATTTGGTCAGGACATTTTTCACTCGTTATATTTCTCAACTATGCCTCCTGACGAAGTTTGGAAGAGTTGATTTTGAATGTGCGCGACACATCCCCTGAATAAACCATATCCGAAAACAATGAAGTTTTATTTCTGTCAGAGGGCTATCTGGAAATACCAGAACCATGCATTTTGGAAGGCATATTATGTTTCAGGAAGGGCTAAATCTGGGTGGGAATGTGACGATTTAAAATATTTCTTCATGGGCAGCTGATCTCAGGAAAGCATCTTTGTGATTTGTTCGCGTGCCTCATGGAAGCATATTTTACATTTGGTCAGGAAATTTCTCACTCGTTATATTTCTCAACTATGCTTCCTGGCGAAGTTTGGAAGATTTGATTTTGAATGTGTGGGACGCATCCCGTGAATAAACCATATCCGAAAACAATGAAGTTTTATTTCTGTCAGAGGCCTATTCTGAATTACCAGAGCCGTGCATTTTGGAAGGCGTTCTATGTTTCAGGAAGGGCTAAATCGGGTTGAGAATGTGACGATTTAAAATATTTCTTCATTGGCTGCTGATTTCAGGAAAGCATCTTTGTCATTTGTTCGTGTACCTCATGGAAGCATGTTTTACATTTGGTCAGGAAATTTTTCACTCGTTATATTTCTCAACTATGCCTCCTGACGAAGTTTGGAAGAGTTGATTTTGAATGTGCGCGACACATCCCCTGAAAAAACCATATCCGAAAACAATGAAGTTTTATTTCTGTCATAGGGCTATCTGAAATACAAGAGCCATGCATTTTTTAAGGCGTTTTATTTTTCAGGATGGGCTAAATCGGGTTGAGTACGTGACGAATTAAAATATTTCTTCATTGGCAGGTGATCTCAGGAAAGCATCTTTGTGATTTGTTCGCGTGCCTTATGGAAGCATGTGTTACATTTGGTTAGGAAATTTCTCACTCGTGATATTTCTCAACTATGCCTCCTGACGAAGTTTGGAAGAGTTGATTTTGAATGTGCGCGACACATCCCCTGAATAAACCATATCCGAAAACAATGAAGTTTTATTTCTGTCAGAGGGCTACCTGAAATACAAGAGCCATGCATTTTGGAAGGCGTATTATTTTTCAGGAAGGGCTAAATCGGGGTGAGAATGTGACGAATTAAAATATTTCTTCATTGGCAGCTGATCTCAGGAAAGCATCTTTGTGATTTGTTCGAATGCGTCATGGAAGCATGTTTAACATACCGTGAGGAAATTTCTCACTCGTTATATTTCTCAACTATGCCTCCTGACGAAATTTGGAAGAGTTGATTTTGAATGTGCGCGACGCATCCCCTGAATAAACCATGTCCGAAAACAATGAAGTCTTATTTCTGTCAGAGGCCTATTCTGAATTACCAGAGCCGTGCATTTTGGAAGGCGGTTTATGTTTCAGGAAGGGCTAAATCGGGTTGAGAATGTGACGATTTAAAATATTTCTTCATTGGCTGCTGATCTCAGGAAAGCATCTTTGTGATTTGTACGCGTGCCTCATGGAAGCATGTTTTACATTTGGTCAGGAAATTTCTCGTTCGTTATATTTCTCAACTATGCCTCCTGACGAAGTTTGGAAGAGTTGATTTTGAATGTGCGCGACGCATCCCCTGAATAAACCATATTCGAAAACAATGAAGTTTTATTTCTGTCAGAGGGCTATCTGAAATACAAGAGACATGCATTTTGGAAGCATATTATGTTTCAGGAGGGGCTAAATCAGGGTGAGAATGTGACGACTTAAAATATTTCTTCATTGGCAGCTGATCTCAGGAAAGCATCTTTGTGATTTGTTCGTTTGCCTCATGGAAGCATGTTTTACATTTGGTCAGGAAGTTTTTCACTCGTTATATTTCTCAACTGTGGCTCCGGACGAAGTTTGGAAGAGTTGATTTTGCATGTGCGCGACGCATCCCCTGAATAAACCATATCCGGAAACAATGAAGTTTTATTTCTGCCAGAGGGCTATCTGAAATACAAGAGCCATGCGTTTTGGGAGGCGTTTTATTTTTCAGGAAGGGCTAAATCGGGTTGAGAATGTGACGAATTAACATATTTCGTCATTGGCAGCTGATCTCAGGAAAGCATCTTTGTGATTTGTTCGTGTACCTCATGGAAGCATGTTTTACATTTCGTCAGGAAATTTTTCACTCGTTATATTTCTCAACTATGCCACCTGACGAAGTTTGGAAGAGATGATTTTGAATGTGCGCGACACATCCCCTGAATAAACCATATCCGAAAACAATGAAGTTTTATTTCTGTCAGAGGGCTATCTGAAATACAAGAGACATACATTTTGGAAGCATATTATGTTTCAGGAAGGGCTAAATCAGGGTGAGAATGTGACGACTTAAAATATTTCTTCATTGGCAGCTGATCTCAGGAAAGCATCTTTGTGATTTGTTCGTTTGCCTCATGGAAGCATGTTTTACATTTGGTCAGGAAGTTTTTCACTCGTTATATTTCTCAACTGTGGCTCCGGACGAAGTTTGGAAGAGTTGATTTTGAATGTGCGGGACGCATCCCGTGAATAAACCATATCCGGAAACAATGAAGTTTTATTTCTGTCATAGGGCTATCTGAAATACAAGAGCCATGCATTTTTGAAGGCGTTTTATTTTTCAGGATGGGCTAAATCGGGTTGAGTATGTGACGAATGAAAATATTTCTTCATTGGCAGGTGATCTCAGGAAAGCATCTTTGTGATTTGTTCGCGTGCCTCATGGAAGCATGTGTTACATTTGGTTAGTAAATTTCTCACTCGTTATATTTCTCAACTATGCCTCCTGATGAAGTTTGGAAGAGTTGATTTTGAATGTGCGCGACGCATCCCCTGAATAAACCATGTCCGAAAACAATGAAGTTTTATTTCTGTCAGAGGGCTATCTGAAATACAAGAGCCATGCATTTTGGAAGGCGTATTACTTTTCAGGAAGGGCTAAATCGAGGTGAGAATGTGACGAATTAAAATATTTCTTCATTGGCAGCTGATCTCAGGAAAGCATCTTTGTGATTTGTTCGAATGCGTCATGGAAGCATGTTTAACATACCGTGAGGAAATTTCTCACTCGTTATATTTCTCAACTATGCCTCCTGACGAAATTTGGAAGAGTTGATTTTGAATGTGCGCGACGCATCCCCTGAATACACCATGTCCGAAAACAATGAAGTTTTAGACTTTGCTCTCGTGTTTTCATAGGCTGGCAGATTGGCTCAAACGTGGCTTTTGTTGGTTCAGTTTGAGATTGGGTAGCCCCATATCAATATCAATGCACATTGTCATTGGGTATGTAGGTAGGTAGGTACCTTGGTAAATATCAAGCTGATGGTGTGATGGGTAGGTTGCTGAATATAATTATAGTTTGTATATCCACAATATCAATGATAACCATAATTTGCATGCAAGTTTGACAATGACTGGAAATTGAGAATGGAATTAATCATGTTCAAGCTCCATATGCATGTGGTTTTGCCATTGGTGGTGTGTACCAACATCAGTATGACCATGCAATTGTTGTTTAGTTGCTTAGCGGATTTTTTTCTTCAGACAATCTGGTTTAAAATGCATCAGCATTGCTTATTTCAACATTTTATGATGTAAGCTGTACTTCCACAGTGGAGGGAAATACAGCTATTTTGTTTGTTTTTTTGCACAAAATTTTACATTTTTCAGCAAAAGGTGGAGAGTCAGTCCACTATCTAATCCAAATCTGTTTCTATTCAGTACAAAATGTGCTGGTTAACATCAATCTTTCTAGTTAGCATGATATTTTTTTTTCATTTTTTCCCTTTAGCTTTCTTATCAGCATAAAATATCATAGGTTATTGGGGGAAATCAACATTGCGGGGGCCAAGATCAACATTGGTGGGGCCATGATCCCCACAAAAGGATACAAATCGACCCCCCCTGGTAGTCCTCCATTTTGTCGATAAAAAATCATGTAACGTGCAAAACTATATGGGCAATGCATAAGCTTCGCACGTCGCATGCGCAGCCCCACCCCCACCAAAACTACAAATTATTTTGCGGAGGAGCAAAGTAAAATTAAAACCATTTAGACATGTCCCTATATCAGCCCCCGCCTTCCGCACCTAAAATATCACATAAACTATAACGTAAAATTCCCTTAACGTAAATGTTCACCTGCCTGCACCTTGATAGCAAACATTCGCTATTATAGACAGGCATGTAACGTACTCGCTTTAGAGGCGGCGCAAATGACCTTTATGGTCCGGCACGCCTAAAAAATCACTCTCCCCCCCCATGCGCAGCGAAATTGAAACATGCCTGATGCTACCAATTTCTGCAATATATGAGGAAAAAGCTTTGACGTCACCAAGGCTTGAAGGCTAACTTTGGTGTACCTTTTAAGGTTTGCTTTGGAAGTCATGTGCGCCATAACTTAGTACATATTGCTCAGGAATATCAATTATAATGCAGTGTCCATGCAGCTTATTGCTGAGTTTTGTCTTTCATGGTGTCATAAGCTGGCAGATTGGCTCACACATGGCTCTCGTTGGTTCAGTTTGAGATTTGGATTCCCCATATCAAAATTGAATGCATGCATATGGATCTATTTGAAGAGGTACTGATGATCTAAAGCCACTGCGATGGTCTCATGGCAGTTTCACGCTGCACTGAGTCATATGTAATGTTGCAACATCGTCCGGTTTCCCGATGGGCGAATAAGTCGTATCACTGTGACTGTTTGTGACGTCATCAAAACGTTGCATCCATATCCAGTGGTATATTTGAACAGTGCGACATTTCCTGCCGATATGCGGCACATTCGGTTACATATCTAGTGTAAACAACGCTATGGCAGAAAGTAGAAGAATATCCACATTGTCACTGGGCATGTATGTACCTAGGTAGGCACCAGGTAGATATCAAGCTGATGGTGTGATGGGTGGGCTGTTGAAGATAATTCTAGTTTGTATATCCACAATCTCAATGATAACTGTGATTGTTGTTCACTGGTTCACTCACTGGTATGCAAGTTTGACAATGACTGGAAAGTGAGAATGGAATGAACATTATTCAAGCTCCATATGCATGTGGTTTTGCCATTGGTGGTGTATACAAACATCAGTATGACAATGCAATTGTTGTTTTGTGGCTGAACATTTTTTTTTTGTTGGACAATCTGGTTTAAAATGCATTAGCATCAGCTATTCTTAACATTTTATGATGTAAGTTGTCCTTCCACAGGGGAGGGAAATCCAGCTATATTTGTTGCACTCAATTTGGAATTTCATAGCAAAAGGTGGAGAGTCAGCCCACTATGTAATCCAAATCTGTTTCCTTTCAGGACAAAATGTGCTGGTTAACATCAACTACATTTTCTATGTACCTAGCATAGTGTTTTTTTCTTCTTTTTTTTCTTTCACTTTTTTATCAGCATAAAAATAGCATAGGTTATTGAGGGCAGGGCCCAAATCAACATTGGGGGGGGGCAAGATCAACATTGGTGGGGCCATGGCCCCCACAAAATGATACAAATCGACACCCCTGCTGGTGTGTACAAACATCAGTATGACCATGCAATTGGTGTTTAGTTGCTTAGTAAATTTTCTTTCAGAAAATCTGGTTTTAAATGCATCAGCATCGCTAATCTCGACATTTTATGATGTAAGCTGTACTTCCACAGTGGAGGGAATTCCAGCTATTTTGTTTGTTTTTGCACACAATTTTACATTTTTTTCAGCAAAAGGTGGAGGGTCAGTCCACTATCTAATCCAAATCTGTTTCTTTTCAGTACAAAATGTGCTGGTTAACATCAATGTTTCTACTTACCTAGCATGGTGTTTTTCATTTTTTCCCTTTAGCTTTCTTATCAGCATAAAATAGCATAGGTTATTGGGGGGGCCTAAATCAACATTGGGCGGGCCAAGATCAACATTGGTGGGGCCACGGCCCCCACAAAAGGATACAAATCGACGCCCCTGATGGCTCGGTTCTCAGAGAAAAAAAAGAAGATTCTTGCTATTGCGCTTTGCGTGAATTATATACCATGCCAAGAACAAACAAGACATCAATATGAAATCATGTTCCCATTCGGGAACCATACTAAGAGCCTAAAAAGCAAGAGGAGGCCCTAACACAGTGGAGGCCCCTTTTCGGGGAGCAGGAGGCCCCCTATCAACATTGCCCCCCCTGGAAGAATTTCGTGGCGACGCCACTGCACCTATTAGGTTTTTACTTTTCTATGTTTTGTGCTAGATCCAAGGGTACAAAATTTTTAAAACTAAATTTCTTGCTTGCTGACATGACCAATCTTCACTCAGCAACTATTCGAATTTGTTTTAGGTATATGCCAAATTATTTGGGTTTGGACTTTTGTGATCTTGGATCAGATCAAAGGTTACCAAAGTTTTCAAAGCAGTTTTTGTCGTTAGGACAACCCAATGTGGTTCAGAGGGTTCTGCAAATCATCTCGAACACATACATAGCCTAATGTAGCTGAGAGGGGTTGGACCATGATTGACGTCGTAACGCCGTTGGCCCGACAGAGTTTCGAATTTGATGTGGACATGGTACTTTACCAACAGTATCAGGTTTTACCAGGTGTGGATCCAGGAATTGTCATGAGGGGAAGCTTGTTTGGATGGGCGCCGCTGTGAATGTACCTGGAGGGGCACATTTTCCTTCCGAGGAGCACCACTGGAGGACAGAAAATGCTAGGGAGACTGGTACACTGGGATCTCCTAGAAGTGTGAGTTATAAAGAGGGTTGCCTTCGCCCCTTCCCCTACGACTCGCCTTTTCACCCTACCCGCTCCGGCGACCATGGCTGGAGATCCCGGGTGTGTTCGTACCCACCAGGTATCGATACTGGAGCACATTGTACATCACTGGGATGTACTGCGATTTTTGGGGCCGGGCCTGATTTTATTTTTGTCGGGGAGTCGGGGAGTCTTTTCTGCGCTATGCACGATTCATAAGATTCCAAGTCGGTTTTACAACAAAGATTCGGGGTCCCCGCTGGATTTTTATAAGCCTCAGATTAATTTGTATACGGCCCTGTCGCGAGTTTTCGGCGCCTCTGTTTATTTGTATACCCAGCATAAATTTTAAGCATCCCGACGGAAATTTTGCGGTCCCACCACTATTTTTGGAGCTCCTGTGAGATTTTGCTTCGGGGTCAAGCGCGAGTCTTCTGGGCCCCAATGCGTGTTGTCGGGAGGCACAAGTTATTGTGGCCTCTTTTTTCGGAGTTGCGTTTCCGGTTCCCGTCGTGATTTCTAAGGCCCCGGTGCGTTTCTTTCGTGGCAAAGGCACGTTTTTTATATAGCCATACTCAATTTGTGACGCATTTGGAGTTATTTTTCGGATTCCAGAGTTAATTTCCGGGTCCTGATTGACATGTCATAGACTGCATGGTGAAGTGTAAATGCATACATTTTTAGGAGCCAATTTGCCGATCCCGATTAAGTTCTTCATTTTGGTGTGTATTTTGTGGCCATCTTCCCCCTAAGGAAAACTTCTTAAAATATGCCCTTGTGTGTGTCATTAAATCTATATTTTGGGTTCATTTTACAATCCCGTTTTGGGGGCGGTGGGATAGTTTGGTCCCCTTCACGCCGCTTGGAGAGTGTGGAGAGGGCATGGCGTCAGTGTCCCTACCCTTTAGATCCGCTAGCGCGTAGACCCCGTGCATTTGAAAATGCATCGTAATTATTCACGGCAATCCATGCATGTCTAGTAAGATGGCCGATAATACCATTTGGGATATTATGCCACAAGGAAAACGACGTTCAACCACCAGGTTCCGAATGGAAACTCCGATTGGTCTGGCCAGAATACTATTGGGACCATTGGAACCAATTCCATCGGGAAGCATTCAGACCATTTGGACTATTAAAACCACTAGGAAAATCCCAATAGTTCCAAATGGTTTCCAATAATTTTTTTCCAAGAATGGAGGGGGGGGGGGGGGTTGGATTCAATCTGAAAATGTGTTGAAAATAAGGACCTGGACCCACTCTCTTCGTGAGAGGTGTCCAACCCTGTTGGCGACGATGCTATACCGTCGGATCGACTTGCTACGTTATGCTACCACTTGCCAGTTGTCCGACCATTTCTTATGTATTGAATTTCTTGTCGGGAATGCCTTCGTTTCACACCACGACAATTACTGAACGGAACACCATAAACCAATAAAGAAAGAAAGGTGAGGTTTTTGATCAATTATGTGTCGTGAAATGCCGATTGAAACCATCCACAGTCGTTGAATTAATTTGGAAAAGGCATGCACAAAATGCGTGCCTCTGACTTCAGCAGGCACTCTGCTGGAAACCAATATCTTGCATGCGTACCAGATTTGTTGAAAGCGTACCAGAGCTGGCACGATCGTACCTCGGTGGCAATCCTGGAGGAAGAGGAACGGACTGAACATGTCAGTTTTTAGAACCAACAAATGTTAATCTTCAAATCAAAGTTATATGAAATGAAAATTAAGTCTTATGTACAATATCAGTTCATACGCCCAATATGGACCACTACTTTACTATAATTAACGCAAAATGATCGTAAAAAGTAAACGTATTTGACGTTTTGCTAGCTGCTAACTTTTATACCATCTATAAACACGAGCTCATGTTTATGAGCTCATGAGCTCATATACTCATGGCAGAGTGGTAGTGTGATGTTCGCCTGACAGTAGAGCACATATTAATCAGCTGCCCAAAACATTGCACGGAAAGACGGCTTCTAGAAAACTACTTGCAGGCATGCAACCTTGATGCAAATCTCAGCAATCTACTCTGGAACGATCACCCAGACGTGGTAGGTGAAGTTCTCGATTATATAACTAAAGCTCGGTGAATATAATACATTTAGTAGGTCTCAAAATGGGTTTCCGCCATCGTGGTTTTAGTACGTATTCCCCGACGAGTGTGTGAGGCTCGTGCACTGGAAGCCATGGCCACTTGTGACCTAGTGTTCCCACTGCCCTGCAATATGCATCACCTATTACTGAGTGATGCACAATTCCAACGATGCGAACAGCAGCGAGCCTAATTACCTCTCCCCCACCACGGAAGCCCCTCACCGTACAACACAAACAATCACTAGCCAGTTCCTGCAGCTCCGGTACCAGCTGTGTAGGCTTGCCGAACACTGAGTTCACAAGAAAGCAACAAGCTGTTCGAAGCGTTGTTACTATGGTCATCATAAACGACAGACCATTGCTTATATACTGCGCTTTGGGAAAGGCTTTCTTGCCACCAGTACTCATCTGTGCAGTGATATCGCTATGTGTAGTGCTGCTGTCCCTGGCGGTGCCGTCCTGGGCGGTACTGTCCTTGGTAGTGGTGCTGTCTGCGGCAGTCCTGCCCTGAGCGGTGCTGTTGCCCTCGGTCGTCCTGCCGTTCTCAGTCGCGGTGTTCATCTTGGTGACGCTGCTGTCCCTGAACGTCCTGCCCTGAGGGGCCACCGAACATTGTCTTCGGTGGTGTTGCTATTCCTCTCGGCCCTGTCCTGAGAAACGCTACTGTCTTCCGTGGTACTGCTGTTCCGGTAGGCTTCGCCGACTTGAAGAATGCCGTTGTTACCGGCAGTGCTCCTGCCATTTCTGGTACTGATACTTGGTAGTTCTTACCAGAGCAGTGTTGCAATGAGCGATGTTGTTGCCATTGTTGGTGCTGTTATGTTGGCCGAAGGTACGCTGTTGCTCGGCGTTACCCCCTCCTGGTGTGTAAACAGCTTCCATTGATGGTTGTGCACGTCGCTCAAGTAATCGAACTTTCTTCATATGACGAACCCTACTTAGCAATCTTTCCTGACGCAGAATGGCTATCGACCTGTATAGTGTTCGGCAAGCCCACACAGCTGGTACCGGAGCTGCAGGAACTGGCTAGTGATTGTTTGTGTCGTACGGTGAGGGGCTTCCGTGGAGGGGGAGAGGTAATTAGGCTCGCTGCTGTTCGCATCGTTGGAATTGTGCATCACTCAGTAATAGGCGAATGCATATTGCAGGGCAGTGGGAACACTATGTCACAAGTGGCCATGACTTCCAGTGCACGAGCCTCACACACTCGTCGGAGAATACGTACTAAAACTTTTGTCCATGATCTGCCTGTTTACCCGATACCCAGACATAGTCATTATAGGCACACACAAAACTTATCAAATGTACCTCTAGATGCCCAAGTGTTGGATGTGCTTGATTATGGCCCGAATTTCGCTCTTGCACAAAACGTAGGACGAGCATGCTTGCGAAAAGTGGAAGTAGGAATTGAGCGTGCGCTCTGTGCACTCAGATGGAGGTATGTTAGGGATTCTAAGCGCAATAACGGTCACATGGCGATGAGTCAACTATCCGGCGACACAACACGAAATTCCCTAGGCATTCGCCCATCATTCGCAAATTTACCTGCATTCCAGCCACCGAAGGCTCCGATAGAGTTCGAAGAAAATTTCAGAGACCTTAAGTCCAAGTTAATGAAATATTTCAAAAGGCACCCCACAGCTACAAATAACATCACCGATAACCAAAGTAAGGCCATCAAGGAACTTGAAGTCAACACCAGCATCATCATGAAGCCACTAGATAAATGCAAAGGATTTGTCATAATGGACAAAGCAGATTACGTACAAAAAGCTACCAAATTGACCACGGAATATCAGCCGGTATCGAAACACCCGAACCCCACTAAGACTAGATATCAGAACCAGCATCCTTATCAAGTCCACCCTCTCCCAGAAATTACCAAAAGATGTCGTACAACCGTTGATCCCTCACTTCAGCCGCACAGCTGAGTTATATGGCCTCAAAAAAAACCACAAACCCGATATACCACTGCGTCCCATAGTATCAGCATGCGGAGATCCTTTATGCAAGCTTTCCTGGTTTATGTGCAAAATCCTAACCAAAATTTTGGCTTTCATACCAGCACATCTGACAAACACTGAGAGCTATCTGGACAAAGTACGAGAGTGCTTTCCAAAGCGCTTGTCGGTTGGCAGCATAGCATTCACTATGGATGTAACAAATCTCTATGGAAGTATTCCAATACAGGAAGGTATTGATGCGGTCCTAAAACTACTTGAGCACAACGTGAACAATATTAATATATTCGGCCTTAGCTTACCGGACTGTGAAGTGTTTCTGAACCACATTTACCATAGCAACGTTCGGTTTTCGGTGATTCAGTCTTCACTGAATTCGGTGATTCAGTCTTCAAGCAAACCAAGGGAGGTGCCATGGGAAACCGCTGTGCCCCTCCCCTTGATGTTAGATGTTACGAGCAGCAAGGCTATCGTCGGACGAGGACACCTGTTTGCGGAGTTTGCGCATCATTGATGAATTGTTTGTTACCAATGGATACCCGAGGTAGAAAGTATCGATGGCAGCGAAAAGGGCTCTGACCTGGTTTCGGAAAAGCGCAAAACAGCAGCACAAACGTAAGCAGAGTAAACGGGGCAAAACAGAAGGGGATACTTACATTAGTCTGCCATTTATAAACGATGCACTTTGCACAAGGATCATAAAATCATCTCGAATAAATAACTTGAAGGTGGCCTGGACTAGTGGAAGTACACTGAAATCCAGATTAGTAAAATCAGCCCTGCAAAATCTTCAGTGTCCTTCTGGCAACCGTGTATGTCACACCTGTGTCAATGGCCTGAAAGGGAAATGCACTAAAAAGAACGTGGTATACAAAATTGTTTGTAAAGCATGCCGTCACTAATTTTATATCGGAGAAACTAAAAGACCTATCAGGGAGCGATACAATGAACATCTCAGTGACGCACGTTTGAGACGCTCCTAGACTCCCATGGGCGAACACATGCTCGAAAGCCACCCATCCATGGAACATTCTGAGACCAACGTAAATTTGTATGTAGAGATACTGGGGTCAGCTAGAGACAACGCGGATCTGAAGGTTTTGGAGTCCCTATGTATTGGAGACACACATCCCACCATGAGTTCCCAGAACTCCTCATGGTACATCACATAACCTTAGTATTTCACACGTAGGCACTTGTCATGGTATTTTCACTAATACAAAACATAAAGCAGAGTAGTCAGATATGAAGAATGGAGAGATGATCCAGAGACGGATACTAGGGGTGA